>ML372414.1:6874-33345 GCA_005239525.1 Nicotiana knightiana
TTTACTGTTAACCCGGCCCGGCCCGGCAGTACCCCTACCCGCACGGGTTCGTTTTTACCCGGATAAGCCCCAACCCGTTAAACCCGTTAACAATTAACCGGTAAGAACCCGTAACCGCAACCCGTCAGGTTCAAAAAAAAATGTAACCGGCCCGGCCCGGCCCACCCGTTAGACACCCTTAATTGAAACACATGTGTATGAACTTCCAGCATGTTATGCTGGACCAGTATATTATGCTAGAACTCCAGCATAATATGATGGAGTTTCAGTATATTTATACCAGAACTCCATCATAATATATTGGAGAACTCCATCATAATATATTGGAGTTCCAATTGAACTCCAGTATATTATGCTGGAAGTTCACATGTAAAAAATTCGAACTCCGATATATTATGCTGGAATATTTTTCGAATTTTGAGTCCAGATTTATCTTTACATGAAAATGATTAAATTTGAATTACTTTTGAAATTATAGCTATTATTCAATTGCCACGTATAAATCTGACTATTTTAAATTTCACCTATTATTAGTCGTGGTTATTACAAATAATTATCTCAATTTATTTATCACTTTAGAAATAAAATTGATTATCTTTTTTCTACCCTCGACAATAATTATTCTTGAATATTATAAATAACTAACTTTGTTCAAATATTAATAATAAAAGATAAAATGTTAAAAACATGAACAAGAATAAAATAGTCAAAATATATCCTAATTAATATTTTTAAACTAATGTGTACAAGGGAATCATTGACATAATTGGAGACTGAGGGAGTAATCAGGAAAAAAGTGTATTTCCTTTCTGATAAAATTTTTCCTATTATAGTGCAGTATTTTTCAAACAGATTCGATTCTATCCGCCATTAAAATCCAATAATCACAAAGTTTTTAAACCTCACGAATCCAAACATAAAATGCTGCACTGACTCTATTTTCCACTGATCAGGTATGTAGTTTGTCTCTCTAAACGTCTCTGTCTATTCTGAATTCTGACTGTTCAATTTTTGCGGTTTTCGATTGAAAAATGTGAAAAACTCGTTTGCTTAAATAGATTTAAGTATTTGACTAGTATAATTTTCTAGGTTTTACTTTCCTACGAAATTATTGGTCGATTTACTTCTTGTGTTGGTATTATTTTAGTGTTACGTGTCTTCTCTCTTGTTTCCTACTGTCATCTGCTGTCGTAATGGCGTATGTAGTTTTGTTAGAAAAGATAATATAGAAGCCAAAGTCCATATTGAGTCGGTTTTGTATGATTACAAGTCTCAATTTGATAACCAAGTCTTAGCTTTCTTTAGCCGCCTTCTTATTTCTTACACGCGTGAAATTATATTCAAGATTCAGACCCTCATCTACAAACTTTTGTGTTCAGTTTGTACATAAATAATAAAACCCCCTTTTTCCCCTTGTTTCTGTGATTTTGATAGATAGAAGATAAGAGATCCTTTTGTGTTCTGATTGATTTTGATAAGGACTTTTTGATTGCAGTATTTGAGATTTTTGTTTAGATAGTTGACTTTTTTGATTGATGGGTGGAAAGAGTTCAAGAGAGGATAGTTGGAGGCAAACTTCATCGACTCGATCTTCTTGGGATCAATACAATTATCCTCCAACTCAATCATCTTATCCACAGCAAGATAGTTACAACTACCCACCATCCCACCACCAGCAGCAGGCTGTTCCTTCCTATGCCCCTCCACCACCCCAACAGAGTTATCCACCTCCTCCACCCCAACAACAGAATTATTCTTCTCATGTTCCAAAACCAAGACTTGATCGGAGATACTCCAGAATTGCCGACAATTATTCTTCCCTGGATGAGGTATGTATGAATTAGAGTTATTCTTACCTTTTGTTACATGTATTTGTCTGCTTCCTACCCTTGGGGCTTTACTAGTATCAACCTTATGGTTTGTGAAATTAGCACTTCAGGAATACTGGGTTTTGTTGTTGTTGGCTCCTATTTTGCATTCACCAGATGGGTTAATAAGGTGAATTTGACTTTTGGATTCAGAATAACTATTTAGGAGTAGCATTTATTAGGTGACTTGAAGGTAACTATAACAAGTATATGTGTTAATTTTTTTGATAACCATGGTTTCTGTACCAACCTAGGTGCTAGGTAACTCTGCCCGCCGAAGTTTGGATGGATGAGAAAAAATTACCTAGTGTTTCTGGCTGCGCTGGAATATGAACCTTAGGCCTCATGGTCTCAACCTACTTCATTGACCACCAAGCCATACCCTTGGGTGTATTCACTAATTTAGTACAAATAATTGATGTAGAAATCATTTAATCAAATGAGTTGTGGTAGAATCTGGAACTCAATCCCATAAAGTTCAACTGCTGCATCACCCTCTGGGTGCATGGAGTCTTTCTTATCCTATTCCTTGTACGTGTGCTCAATCCCATAAAGTTCAACTCCTGCATCACCCTCTGGGTGCATAGAGTCTTTCTTATCCTATTCCTTGTACGTGTATGTTAGCCCTTGAACTTTTTAAAAGCGGTTTTGTCGTCTACAGCTGGAAATAGAATGTAAAAGGGAGAAAATGATGGACTAGATAACTGCGGCGGTGAAAAAAGAAGATGCTCCTCTGATAAGCTTTCCCTTCACGTTTTGGCATGAATCTATTGGTGTTTAGTTTTGACTGTAGCAGATAAGAATCACATCAATTAGGAGTAAGCCTCAGAACTTTTAAAGATTTTCAGTAATGTGCACCGTATTGGTTGTCTTTTGTCAAAAATCACGGGTAGCAAGATAGAGTATGCCAGTACAACTGGTTTGAAGTTGCTATTCGTTACTGCATCCTCCAGTCTAGCACAACTTTGTTGCCTCTTCTCTTAAATCTTGCAAGTATCTAGAAGTATGCTTGTTGATTCTTATTTACCCTTTCAGAGATTTGCCTAGATTAGAACTAAAATTCTGTTCGGGCCTATCAGTGGAAGTTGCTTCCTGAAGGCTTTTCGCTTATCTAGTTTGGACCATCGATCTTTAATTCTGTTGCTTTTCTAGATCAACCTGAGGGATCTCAATGTCTCTGGATGTTTCCAAATGAAGATCTCTTGCACACCAAAGTCCAGAGAGACAGGCATGAAAAAAGAAGTCCAAAAAGATAAGCAGTACTTTCACTAGTCTCAGTCTTTAGAGGAACATGACTTATCCACAGTCTAGAAAGCTGGAAACAATTGACATGTTATGAATGTTGTAGGAAAGTTGGAATGATCAATGAATTTAGTGGAACATGACATCCATATTCCAGAAAGTTGGAAAATTGACATGTCATGAATGTTGTAGGAAAATGGGAATGATCAATGAATTAGAATGAACCAAATTTAGAGGATAGTGCCTTTTCGTTTTCGGTAGTGTCAATTAATCCAAAGGAGATGGATTCAGCTGGTACTATAAGGTTAAGAGAAATATTGGTACATGGTGAAGTAAGGAAAAAACAACCTGAAAGAGATATATACCAGATATGGTTTTACATCTTTGCTGAATATCAATATTGGATTAATTGAGTTGAGAGGTTTCTGTCATTGTACTCACTCTTTCTCATGTAGAAAGAGATAAAAAATGTTTTTTCTTCTTAAGTTAGGATAACTTTGACTAAATTTATTAGTTGAAAGGTTTCAGTGTCACAAGCTGACAGATGAGCCGTGAGCCTTAGTTGGACTTGCCAATATTTACCAAGTGGGAGAGTTTTATGTATTCATGCCTTCTTTGATGGCACTCGGACAACAATTGGCTAGATATGTCGAATGGTGACAAAAGGCATCAAAACCCCCTCTCCTATGCACTCTTTTAGGTGTAACATAGGGTTTCATTTGGGGGTACAATACTTTCTCTTTATCTTCCATACTTCTTTTTAAGATATAATTTTTAGCCTTACAGATGTAAATATTGGATCCTAATTTTTTTGACTCCCGTTTTAAGTACTTTTGCCTATGGTCTTCACCTCTTACGCATGATAAAAATATGACATTGCTCTGTAATCAGGTGACTGAAGCCCTTGCACGAGAGGGCTTGGAGTCTTCAAATCTGATTGTGGGTATTGATTTCACCAAGAGCAATGAATGGACAGGTTAAGCTCTGACTCTTCCCTCTGCTTCCTCTCTCTGGTTAGCTGTATGTGATATTATATTTTACAATTGAATATACTGAAGGGGCCTTTGCTCTCTTTTAGGTAAGAGGTCTTTTGGTAGTCGGAGCCTACATCACATCGGGCAGAATTTGAACCCATATGAGCAAGCAATTTCTATAATTGGAAAGACCTTGGCCGCATTTGATGAGGATAACTTAATTCCGTGTTTTGGATTCGGAGATGGTATTCTAAAATCCTCTTGTTCTTCTTTTGTTTACCCATAAAACTTTTTCCTTTTTGGGGAATTTTCTCACAAGATTAATTTTTTGTTCCATGTGGGATAACTTCTTACAGCATCAACTCATGATCAAGATGTATTCAGTTTCTTTCCCGATGAAAGATTTTGTAATGGTTTTGAGGAAGTTCTATCTCGTTACAGAGAAATTGTCCCCGAGCTAAAGCTTGCAGGTATAAATTCTATTACAGACAATTGTTCACCAGCTTTATATACAGTAATTTATTGGGATTATTTAGGCACCTTCTCATATTGTTACAGGACCAACGTCGTTTGCCCCGGTCATTGAAATGGCCATGACAATAGTTGAGCAGAGTGGTGGCCAGTACCATGTTCTAGTAATCATTGCAGATGGACAGGTATTGTCTTTATCAATATCATGCGAATACAAAGACAAGAACAAGAAAAAATAGCACACTGACAAATAGCTTAGCTTTAGTTGTATAGTGAGTGAGCGAGTTAGATGTCCTTGTTGGTTGTCATATTTGTGTATTTTAAGTGTATATTACATCTTTGCATTATGTTCTCTATCTCCTTAGGTAACTAGAAGTGTCGATACTGGACATGGACAATTAAGTCCGCAGGAGCAGAAAACAGTAGATGCAATCGTACGAGCAAGGTACTTGTCACTAATTTCTTTTCGCCGTCTTTTTTGTGTTAGTAAATTTTTTGTTGTTGTTGTTGTTGTTATGTTACTTGCTGCTACCTTTTTATTCTTATACTCAATTTGCGGAGTGCATTGTCTTATTTCATGCAGTAAGTTTCCCTTGTCAATTATACTGGTTGGGGTTGGCGATGGACCCTGGGATATGATGAAGGAATTTGATGATAATATTCCTGCTCGGGACTTTGATAATTTCCAGGTTGGTGGTGTTGGTCTAGATCGTGTTATTCTTTTCTAGAACATTTTCCTTTGATGTTGTTTAATTGTGTTTTTTCCTATTAGTTTGTCAATTTCACGGAGATCATGGCCAAAAATGTATCTCAAACTCGAAAAGAGACGGAGTTTGCTCTTTCAGCATTGATGGAAATCCCTACACAATATAAAGCAACCATGGTGCTTAACTTACTGGGGTCAGATCTCCTTCTGCTTATTTATTCATCCATTTGTTTGTTTTCATTCTGCTATACGTTTCTCCTCACTTCTCCTGTCAAGTTATAGGTGATGACATCTTCTGATTGCTTAATTGCAGTGGACAAAGTGGAACGTCTCCTGGTAGGGTAGCTCTTCCCCCTCCTATGTATGGGGCAACATCCGTCGGTGGTCCAAAGACCTCCCGTGCAACGAGTTTTCAGCAGCCCACAAGCTCTTATTACAGTTATGGAAAGCCTGTTGATGCGCCTCCTCATTTTCAGCAGACTCCAAGTTCGTATTATGATCACACTCGGTCAGTTGACACTGCTCCATCTGCTCCCAGCTCTCCCTACACTGCTCCATCTGCTACCACCTCGTCTACATACGACAATCAGGTATGCATTTGCTTTATACTTCCGCAATTTTTTGCTGCATTTACAAATTATTATTATGACTAATGAAACAGTGTGAGTTGTCTGAAACAAATGTGTTTCCTCGTTTTGCAGGTTTGCCCCATTTGCCTTACTAACCCAAAAGACATGGCCTTTGGCTGTGGGCATCAGGTACACAACTTTCCTTTCTCCTTCCTGTAAAAGCAACCAGATGTTTTGGGGGAGATTAAGCCTTTTATGACTTAACAATTTGGTGTTCTTTGATGCAGACATGTTGTGAGTGCGGGAGAGCGCTTGAAAATTGCCCAATATGTCGAAGCTCAATTCAAACCCGAATAAAGCTCTACTGAGTACTTGTTTTGCTCTGATTCCTTTTGCTGCTCCAGCCTGCAATTCTTTTCGATCAGTTTGGATGTGAAAATTGGTGGTTATGCTGATCTTTTTATTTGTTAGATAAGGCTTTGGCATTGCGCTAACACGATTTCCTTCTTCTGTACATTGTTTGATTCTTGATTGTACTTATTTTTGCCAATTATACTTCCAATATTAGAAGCTTAAGACCCCAGTTTAAAAATATTTGTAAATCATTTGTTCATTGTCATATGTTGTGCCCTTTTAGAGTCTTTTGGGATGGTGTGGAAACCTTGGACAATTTGGCCCTCTATCCAAATGTAACCTGCTGCTTCAAGACCTAATGCAGTTTTAAGATGTTTTTGTGACTATACATTCACTCAAAGCAGGTGCAACAACACAAATATAATATCTTTGACATTGTCTTCGACAATTAGATAAATGTTGTTCAAGTTAGAACATCTTTTGGTTTAAAAATGTGATTGGAGTTTCACAAATACAATATTGTGGAAAATACAACAGGAGGAGATGGTTTTTCTTTTCCCTTTTTTGTTCTTTTTGGTTACTCCATGTCTCTTGATTATAAGATAAGATTTGGCAAATACAATTAAGGGAATTACTATACGAGATCGGTTTTTCTTTTATTTTTTTGTTACTCCTTGTAAAAATGGTGCTTGATTTTAAACGCCTGTAATACAATACAGGGAGTTACTATACTCCTAATTTAGATTTTAAGAGTTTCACTTGTCATTTCAATAATTTGTTTGATTTGACCTACTCTTACATATTTATGAATGATAATTTTAAAAAAAGATCAATAACCAGCCGTCTTGTGGGCTGATGCAATCAAACCAGATCATAATGTGACGTAAAGACGAATAATTTGTGTTAATAAAATAATCGTCAAAATAGCACGGGCTATCCAGTTTTCGGATCGGTAATTGAAAAATAATCAGCGTTTGTAAAGTTCTGGCATCATATACTGGAGATTGAAGCACTTGTGTATGAACTTCCAACATATTATGCTGGACTAGTACATTATGTTGGAACTATAGTTTATTATGATGGAAGTCCAAGTATATTATGCCGGAATATTTTTCGCATTTTGAATAGAGTTCTCATTCAGATTTATCTTTACATAAATAATGGCTAAATTTCGACTACTTTTGAAATCGTGACTATTTTCCAATTAACACTTGTAAAAACTACTGGATGGGTCGAACCGTTAACTAATATTACACCGGGCCAAAATGGGGGAAGTGCACGGTTAGCCACTAATAACACATATTTACTTTTAAGGCACTGCTTAAAATGTCTTTAGTCTTTAGCCACTGCTTTAATAAATTTTAACTGCCCGGACGAAAACACCCTTCTCATAAAGTTCAGGACCAAGTGTCCTTAACTTTTGAATTTGTAACTCTAAGTTCAGGACTTCAGGACTACATGTCCTTAACTTTTGAACTTATAACTCTAAGTTCAGGACTTCAGGACTACATGTCCTTAACTTTTGAACTTGGGAAGTTCAGGACCACCTGTCCTTAATCTGTGCTTGTAACTCTAAGTTAAAGACTACTTGTCCTTAACTTTTGAACTTGTAAGTCTAAGTTCAGGACCTATTGTCCTTAACTTTTGAACTTGTAACTGTAAGTTCAGGACCAAATGTCCTTAACTTTTGAGCTTGTTAGTCTAAGTTTAGGACAATAATCTATTGTCCTTAACTTTTGAGCTTGTTAGTCTAAGTTCATGACCTATTGTCCTTAACTTTTGAGTTTCTTAGCTTAAGTTCATGACCTATTGTCCTTAACTTTTGAGCTTGTTAGTTTAAGTTCAGGATCAAGTGTTCTTAACTTTTGAACTTGTAACTTTAAGTTCAGGATCAATTGTTGTTAACTTTTGAACCTGGAACTCGAAGTTTGGGACTAAGTGTTCTTAAGTTTTGAAAACAGATTGTTTGAATTTATAAATCATTTTCCCATCCAATTCCAGCAAGCGGTACAGAGAGGTTTGTCACCTATTTTTAGAAAAGGTAAAGTTAAGATCTTTGCTTATCCAATTTGAGCTCTCACATATTTGATTCTTCAATTTTCAACAAAATTTGAGTTTCTATTTGATAATGAATTAGTCCTGCGTTATTGAGAAAGCTATTTTGATAATTCTTCCGTCTCACATACGACGGCACAATTTTTCTTCCTAACACATAAAAAAGATAGAAGAAAGAATAACACACTCTTTTATATTAATTTTAATAGACCGAAAATGGCCTCGTAATAAAAGAAGACAAGTGTTTTGCTGTGGCATTGAAAGAGATACACGAGAATGCTCATTCTCTTCTTTCACGTTAATGGTTTCGTGTCACCTTGTTGGGCGTGGGTAGTTGTTTTCAAGTGCCACTCACTTGTCCGCAAGCTCCGTTTGGTGACGATTTCGTTCCGAGACAGTGTCAGGATCTGAAATTTTTAAATTCAGAATTTAAATCCTTTTAAGTTATTAGATTTTAAATTAATAATTTGAACATATTAAATATATTTCTTAAGATAAATATAAAGTTTTAACCAAAGTTAATGAGTTCGGTCAAACCCGTACCTTGGTCTCTAACTCCGGCCCTTATTTCGTTGCATTTAATTCACTCAACAAACTACACACCTACAACCCCACAATGTAGTTGGGCATTGATAACAAACATACATGATGTATTGATCCAATTAGGAATGACAAAGACAACCCCCGCCGGCTGTATCACCTATTTTTTGCAATTTAACTTTATATAAGCTATCTATTATTAGTGTACCTTAACTTTCTTTAAGTATAATAATTTGCTAATAGGTGATCGACTAATTCAAACCCGCATTACATATGTCTCATTAAATATATCTTATTATTTTCGGAACCTCGCGTTACGTAGAGCCAATTAAAGAGAGAACGTTCACTATCAAGAATTTCTCTATTCCCAAAGTTTGAATCTAAAACATTCAGTTAAGTATGAAAGACAATCAATCTCATTATAAAAGGAAGTTTGTATGTAAAACTTGTTATCTTAGGTACTATCCTTTTCCCCCTTAGTTAAAACTTTTGCTTAATCTATCGGTCTCAATTTATTTAATGCTCTTTTCTTTTTAGTCCGTTCTAAAAAAAAATATCTTTTTATATTTAGCCACAGAAATATGGATAACATGTTTCATATCATAAATTTCAATAATTTTACTTTCATTAATTCTGTGTTTAATCAAATACCTTTAATAAATTGGACGAGAATATTAGATATGGCAGTAACATCTATATTTTAAAATGATATAAAAGTATATAAATTAAACACTTTCTTCTAACCAACTCAGTACTATTCTGTTCATATCATCTTTGTCCATTTTTCAAAATATGACATCCACCACTGTCAAGCAAAATCCCTACAAAAAACTCAAACAAGAAAGCAGCTATTTTGATGATGAAGAAGACATCGACTTAATACACCTGAGGGAAAAAGTAATCGGGAAAATTAGGAAAAACCCCTCTTCTTTCTGGAATATAAAGTTCAGAAAAGTACACATAAGGAAGCGATTGAAGATAAAAGTTCCAAATTTGAAGAAGTTCTTAAGGAGAAAAGCTAGGTTCATTGTTGCTGCATTGGCTAAAACGTTGAAGAGATTGAAGGAAAGTCAGTCGCATTTTGGGGATCTTTTTGCTGGGAATTATATGTTTATGCAGGTCACTCCGACTCCAGTGAAAATTTGTGCCAATTACAACAACAAATCTCCAAATCTGAAGGCTATTACTCGGCCTGACTACCTATATAATGGGTTTTCATCATTAGGTTCAGCTAGGTATTATAATTAGTTATTATTCGTTTTAGCATCCTTTAATTAGCTTGCATGCCTTGTGTTCTTGAAGTTTATATATATCTTTAGACCCTTGTTTGGCAGGACGGAAGTTATTTTATGCAGTTGTTATTCATAACAACAACAACAACAACCCAGTGAAATTTCATTAGTGGAGTCTGGGAAAGCTAGCGTGTACGCAAACCTTACCCCTACCCGAAGGGACAGAAAAGCTGTTTCCTAAAGACCCTCGGACAAGTTGTTGTTCCTGATATCAAGTGTAATTGTTAGTTAGAGCAAACAATTTATTTTCTAATCCTTTGCTTGAATACTATTTATTTTTCTTTGAACTTACAAAATGCGATTTGGACATTCAGTTGTGCGTGATTACTGTATTATACTAGGCTACTGGCATATTCTGTTTCTGAGAAACATGAATGGAATACAGGATTATAGTTAATTTCTCCTAAAACTAGACCAAATGATGATTGTAATGGTGATTAATTACAACCTTTTGGATAAATTGGATAACAATTAAAGCAAGCGACAGACGCCAGGCAGTTACTGTTGGGAGTTGGCAAAAGTAATAGCTCCAGAAAAACTCTAAAAGTTTGACTGATAGCTGCATTCTGCAGCCAAGAATTAAAAGTTTAAAAAGCTGCCTCCTCTTATGACATTAATGAAGTCCTAAGTAAATTGGGGTTCACGATATGAATTCTCATTTCTTTCGTTTAGTTCAACTCATCGAAAACCATTTGGAACGTTCTCTAAGAAGAAAAACGGCGACAACCATCTTTAGGATAGGAAATTGTCAATGCATTATCGATCTACAGTCAAATCTCTCTGTAATAGCCTCATTTGTTCCGAATATTTTTGAATGTTATCGCGAAATATTGTTATAGAGAATATATGTTATAACATAACACAAAAATTGGTTCTGAAAAAGCTTTGCTTTTATAGTGAAGTGTTGTTATAGAAAAGTCTGACTTTATTTATCTTGTTAGAAAAGACTATTGTTTACGGTTATATCGGGTCGTGACATGAAGATATATGCCAAGCTCGTGATTCAAGGGCCGATCAAGATCGAGACCGAGCGAGATAGGCATCGTGGCGGAAATCTCGGCACGTATCAAGTCAAGACCGGTTAATTAGCCAACCAAGGGATTTCCTTATGTATTTAGAATTGTACCATAAGTAGAACTCCTCTACTATATAAATGGAAAATCATTACAATCACGCTTAACGAAGCAATATATTACATTTTCTCTCTTGAGCTTTCTTACTCTGTTGTTCATACTTTTCAATAGCATACTCAGTTGGTTCGAGGGCGATCTAGCTCGAGGGCCCAAGCTACGCATTACGTTGATTTGCTTTATTTTTATTTACAGTCAATTTCTAATATTAATTCTCATATTTATCAGTTGTACCAAGTGAAATCATATATTTTTAAAACCACTTATAAATTTAATTGTTATCTGATTTTAAGGGTAAACAGTTTGGCGCGTCAGATAGGACTAAGGATAATAATGATTGACTAGTACTAATTTTCATGACACACACTGCTTTACACTTGTTCTTGTAAGCGTTTTTGATTTCAGGATCAGCATGTCGAACTCTCAAGCAGCACCCACACACATCGACAATGGCCTTGGGTTTCATGGCGAAAACGTCAACATAACCGCCCCAGGGAACGAAGTGCCTCCAGTTGACCTCGAGGGAGTACTAGTTGCAGACCCCATCGATGTCAGTTCCCATATTGTCATTAATGCAAATCTGGTAGTGGACCCCGAAAATAGCTTCTGCAGAGACGTTCGATCAGCCGGTTAGAACACACAGGGTGGTGAAGAAGGCGGAATCAGCCTTTGAAGCAAATGACAAGAATATGGAAACATATAACTCCAGAGTTGATCAAATTCCGGGAGCACCACCGATTTTGAAGGGTTTGGATTCAAAGAAGTTTGTGCAAAAGCCCTTTTCCCTCGAGCACGGCTCCTAAACGCATTCCAAAGAAATTTCGCATGCCAGAAATTCCCAAGGATAATGGAACTACCGATCCCAACGAGCATGTCACTTCTTACACATGTGCACTTAAGGGGAACGTTCTAGAGGACGATAAGATCGAGTCCGTACTGCTGAAGAAATTCGGAGAGACCTTATTAAAGGGGGCGATGGTATGGTACTATAATTTTCCACCCAACTTCATTGATTATTTTGCCATGCTCGCAGATTCCTATGTTAAAGCACACACCAGAGCCATAAAGGTCGAGACTAGGAAGTCATACCTCTTCAAAGTGAAGCAGAAAGACAACGAGATGCTCAGAGAGTTCGTATCTCAGTTCCAAATGGAACATATGAATCTACCCCCGTTCGCTGATGATTGGGTCGTTCAGGCTTTCACTCATGGGCTAAACCTACGAAGCTCGGTGTCCTCACAAAAGTTAAAACAGAACTTGATCGAATATCCAGTTGTAACCTGGGCCGATGTGCATAATCAGTACCACTCAAAGATTAGGGTCGAGGATGACCAGTTGGGGACTCTTTCCGGGTTCGTTTATCCAAACAGGCCCGTCGACAGAGTTAGAAGGGATATTGATCGGGAACCACGGTTAAACAGAGATTGATATCAGCCATATAGTGGAGATCGGAGAAACAACGGGCCTAGACGCAACCCCCTTCGAAATGATAGAAGAAATGATCGAGGACAGAGCTCTCGAGGGCTCATGAGTAAGAGTGGTTTCGACAGGAATGTCGCGCCCAAATAAGCACCTCAGCTATCGGAATACAGCTTCAATGTTGATGCGTCAGCTATTGTATCAGCCCTCGGACGCATCAAAGACACCGGGTGGCCTCGACCTCTACAAACTAATCCAGCCCAGAGAAATCCTAATCAAATGTGCAAGTATCATGGCACCGATGTTCATAGAACAGAAGATTGCAGATAGCTGAGGGAGAAGGTAGCTCATTTGTTCAATGAGGGGCATCGAGAATTCTTAAGCAATCGGGCTAAGAACCACTTCAAGAACAAAGATTCAAACAGACAGAATGAGCAAGAAGAGCCGCATCATGTAATCCACATAATTGTTGGAGGGGTCGATATTCCTCAGTGGCCTGTGTTTAAATGCACCAAGGTGTCGATCACAAGGGAAAAGAGGATTCGGGATTATGTACCATAAGGGACCGTGTCTTTCAACGACGAGGATGTAGAGGGGATCTTACAAACCCACAATAACGTACTGATAATATCTGTTCTTATGAATAAAACTCAAGTTAAACGTGTTTTGATTGATCCAGGTAGCTCGAACAACATTATTCGATTGAGGGTTATAGAACATCTCAGCCTACATGATCAAGTTGTGCCCGCAACCCGAGTATTTAACGACTTAAACATGGCATGCGAAACCACCAAAGGTGAGATGTTTGCGGTCGACAAAGTGATACCGTTATCGACGCTCTCATCAGCAAAGAGATCATATTCGAAGGGAAAAGAGGAGTTCAAATAGCAACCACAGACACCGGCCTCGACCCAATCGGAGAAGCAAGGGACCGACGAGGATGACGACTATTGGATCCCTCGATCCTTCATAACTGTCAATGACTCCGACGCCACCAAATCAACAGTGGAAGAGCTGTAACATGTCATATTGATTGAGCATCTGCCCGAACGAAAGGTATACCTGGGCACGAGATTAACCCCCGAGCTCAGGAAAAAACTTATTCAATTCCTTTTAGCGAACATGGATTGCTTTTCTTGGTCCCATCTCGATATGAGAGGGATCCCACCGGAAATCACTACTCATAAATTAAGCCTGGACCGAGGTCTCATCCGGTGAAGCAAAAAAGAAAGCCCCAGTCCGAGGTTAAGCATGCCTTCATTAAGGACGAGGTAACCAAACTTCTCAAAATAGGATCCATTCGGGAAGTAAAGTATCCGAATAAATGTAGTGGTAGTCCCTAAGAAGCGAAATAAACTTAGAATGTGCATAGATTATAAAGACCTGAATAAATCATGCCCAAAAGATTCTTTTTCTTTGCCTAATATCGATCATATGATCGATGCTACGGCTGTCCACGAGATTCTCAATTTTCTCGATGCCTTCTCCTGGTACAACCAAATACAGATGAACCCGGAGGATCAGGAAAATACCTCGTTTATCACTAAGTACGACACCTACTATTATAATGTAATGCTTCTTGGTCTAAAAAATCCTGGTGCAACTTATCAACGCCTAGTAAATCGAATGTTCGAAGAACAAATAGGAAAATCAATGGAAATTTATATTGATGACACATTAGTTAAGTCTCTATGAGCAGAGGACCATTTAAAACATTTACAGGAAACTTTCGATATACTGAGGAAGTACAATATGAAGCTCAACCCAGAGAAGTGTGCGTTCGGGGTTGGCTTGGGCAAGTTTCTTGGCTTCATGGTGTGAAATCGTGGAATCGAGATCAACCCCGATAAAATCAAAGATATCGAAGACATCATGGTAGTAGATAATGTAACGGTCGTGCAGAGGCTAACGAGGCGCATGGCCTCCCTAGGACGATTCATTTTGAGATCCTCAAATAGGAGCCATCGATTTTTCTCGCTACTAAAGAAGAAGAGTAATTTTACATGGACTCCGGAATGCCAACAGGACTTGGAGGAACTAAAGTGGTACTTATCAAGCCCGCTGCCGCTTCATACTCTGAAAGCGGACGAGCAACTTTACTTGTACTTGACAGTCTCGGAGATAGCGGTAAGTGGAGTTCTGGTCCGAAAAGAACAAGGTACGCAATTCCCTGTCTATTATGTTAGTCGGACCTTAGGTGAGGCCGAGACCAGATATCCACACTTTGAAAAATTAGCGCTTGCTTTAATAAGCGCCTTTAGGAAACTAAAACCATATTTTCAATGTCATCCAATGTATGTTGTAACAAATTATCCACTTCGAAATATTTTGCACAAACCCGAGCTTTCGGGTTGATTGGCCAAATGGGCCGTAGAAATCAGCGGGTACAATATTGAATATCGGCCCCGAACAATCATCAAGTCTCAAATCCTTGCAGACTTTGTGGGTGACTTCACGCTGGCCCTCGTACCCAAGTTTGAAAGAGAATTGTTAATAAAATCGGGTACATCCTCGGGAGTCTGGACCCTCTTTACGGATGGTTCTTCAAACACGAAGGGGTCCGGGCTGGGTATCGTACTAAAACCACCCACGGGTAATGTAGTTATACAATCTATCAGGACTTCAAAATTGACTAACAATGAGGCCGAGTATGAGGCCATGATTGCAGGTCTCGAGTTGGCTAAAAGCTTGGGAGCGGAGTTCATCGAGGCCAAGTGTGATTCTCTCATCGTGGTAAACCAAGTTAACAGAACATTTGAAGTCCGAGAAGACCGAATGCAGAGATACTTGGATAAACTACAAGTGACTCTACATCGATTCAAGGAATAGACCTTGCAACATGTACCTCGAGAACAGAACATCGAGGCTGATAACCTCGCAAACTTAGGGTCATTGGTCGAAGACGACGAACTCAACTCGGGGACTATCGTACAACTCATAAAATCGGTGATCGAAGAAGGTCAGGCCGAGATAAACTCCACAAGTTTGACCTGGGATTAGAGAAACAAGTACATAGAGTATTTGAAGAACGAAAAACTTCCATCAGATCCAAAGGAATTGAGAGATCTACGCACAAAGGCAACACGGTTCACCTTGTCTGAAGATGGAACGCTATTTAGAAAGATGTTCGATTGTCCGTTGGCAATATTTCTAGGACCAGGAGATACCGAATACGTCCTACGAGAAGTTTACGAGGGCACTTGTGGAAATCATTCAGGTGCCAAATCATTGGTCCACTAAGTAATCAGAGCAGGGTACTATTGGACCGATATGGAGAAATATGCAAAGGAGTTCATTCGAAAATGTGACAAATGTCAAAGGCATACGCCAATGATTCATCAACCCGTGGAACTGCTCCACTCGATCTTATCCCCATGACCATTCATGAAATGGGGGATGGACATCATCGACCCTCTTTCATCGGCCCCAGGTAAGGCTCAATTTATTTTTTTTACGACTGATTATTACTCTAAGTGTGTTGAAGCACAGGCTTTCCAAAAAGTCAGAGAAAAGGAGTTCATAGACTTTATTTGGGACCACATCATATGTCGATTCGGGATGCCATCCGAGATTGTGTGTGATAACGGAAAGCAATTCATCGGCAACAAGGTGACTAAATTTCTCGAAGATCACAAGATCAAAAGGATCCTATCAACACCTTATCACCCCAGTGGGAACAGACAAGCTGAATCGACCGCCAAAGTGAAATGGAGAGAAATACTACCCCGAGGTTCTATGGGAATACCGCACAACATCGAAATCTAGTGCCGAAGCAACACCGTTCTCCTTAGTTTATGGCGCCGAAGCTCTTATCCCGGTTGGGGTCGGAGAACCTAGCATCAGGTTCCGATATGCAACAGAAGAGTCAAATAACGAGGCCATAAATACGAGCCTAGAGCTAATGGATGAAAGATGTGAAGCCGCCCTCGTCCGATTGGCCACCCAAAAATAGTGGATCGAAAGGTACTACAATCGAAGAGCCAATCTTTGACATTTTAACATCGGGGACTTGGTGCTAAGAAAAGTCACCCTCAACACCCGAAACCCGAATGAAAGAAAACTGGGTCCGAACTGGGAGGGACCATACCAGATTCTCGACACTGAGAAGGGATCCTATAAGCTCGGCGCGATGAACGGCGAACAACTACCGAGCAATTGGAACATATCACACCTAAAACGATACTACTGCTAAGGTACGTCCCCTTCTATTTTCATTTCTATTTTAAACTAACCCTTGCAGGTGTTCGACCAAAAACAACGATGGAATTCTTCGACACGAATCTTTAGGTCTGAAAGCACGCATTACACTCTTTTTCCCTTAGATCAGTTTTGTCCCAAATGGGTTTTCGCGACGAGGTTTTTAATGAGGCAACCATTGATCGTGCTAACTTAGAACAATCCAACAGTATCTGAGGCTTCTTTGCAATCAACCTCTAATACTGGGGGGCATCACCTAATACAAAAAATACAAAAGTCTAAGGGCTGTTTTTACTTTGAGTTCGAGAGACCATTCTCGCTCAACTATAAAACCTAAGGGTTACCTTATTTTAAATTCGAGCAGACCCTCGCTCGATCATAAATCCAAAGGGTTATACTGATTCGGTTTCAAGCAAATTGTCTCAACATCGGACCTTAGAATGCAACTTCATAATCTTATATATCAAAAATTATTTACAAGGCCAACATGGCCCGATGGAAATTCTTTACAAAAAGCCGAAACATACTTGAAAGAAACACAAAATATATAAATTCTAAAGGGCCTAGTCTTCTCCGGGAGTATCTTCATTTTTGGGGCCTTCAACACTTTTAGATCCGCTTAGGCTCTCAGAATCATTGTCATCAGGAAAGTCCAACACTCTAGCTTCAGCTTCAAACTCCTTAGCACTCTTGATCTCGGCTGTAAGATCGATGCCACGAGCATGGATCTCCTCGAGAGTTTCCCTTCGAGACAACATTTAGCATGTTCAGAAACCCAATTTTCTCGACCCTGAGCAGCTTTAGCAACTTCCTTTGCTCGAACCTGAGCAGCTTCAACGTCGGTCCGGTAGATGGCCACCATTGCATCAGCATTGGTCTTGGCTGTTTCGACCTCTGATTTGGCCATTGCAAGTTCTGTGACCAGCTTCTCTCGATCAGAAAGTGCTGAACCGAACCGTGACTTAAACTCCTCAATTTTCTTAGCTTGCACCTAGGCTTTCTCTTCCATGCTTCGGTGTTAGGTTTAAGCCGAGGCCAATTGAGCTCGGGCAGCCTCCTTTTCTGAGGCAAGGCGATCCATGTTATTTTACCATGCCTCGACCTCCGCCTTCACCGCGTCTACTTCCTCATGAAGTTTCCCGATCACATCGAGATTTTGTTGGACCTGTGGGGCCAAACCGTTAGCCACCACTCCCGAGTCAGTGTCATTAACTTCAAAGATTCTTATTATCTTCTCGGCAAGTTAAGTTTGTTCTTTAAGATCCGTTTCTAGGTCAACACGAAGGCTTTTTTCTTCCCCTTCTCTTTGCTCACTAGAAGCTTGAAGGCATCTTTCTCCTCGGTGAGCCCTCGGATTTCAACCTCATACCAGCTCATCTCCCCTCGGGATTGGAAAAAAGCCTCGTGATGAAGCACAGAAGCCTGAAAAAATAGAAAAAATAATTATACAAAGGGAGAAAAGTACAAGTATGAAAATTGACACCGACAAAGAAAATATGGATTTACCCAGTTTAGAGCCTACTAGGCTTCATCGAAAAGACATGTTGTTTCCACCTCGTCCATCTTGGCTTGGTCTTCTTTTGTGACCAAGCATCGGAGATAGCTAGCCACCCTACGGGGGCAGAAAGAACCCGAGCATCCTCCGGGATTGAGATAACGATCGATCGCTTGCGCCCGGGATCGGCACTAGGGGCCGAAAACTGGTTGGTCAGCTTAAAACTCGAGGAAGCCTCACTCGAGCTCCTCTTCAGAGTCTCCAAGTCACTCAGACCGATGACATATTCGACTCCAACAAAGTAACCACAAAAATGGTCTTCTGCTCCATGGACCCCTTCCCCGTGGCAAGTCTCCATCGCCTGAGCTTCGTGTATCATTGACTCAGAAAATGAAGGAAACGAGGGGGAATCCCCGATTTCTATTACCCCAAGTGGATCTTTTAGGGAACCGACTCTATCTCGGGGAGCCTCGAGCCCGGTTTCTATACCAGCATCCGCCGCCTTCTCAATAGCCTTCTTACCCAGAGGTGAAGCATCTTCGGCTCTCTTTGGCTCGGGGACTTTGGCCAAGGTTTCCTTCTCAAGCTGAGGTGGAGCGATTTCAACTCTCACCGGCTCCGTGGTTTCTTGAGTCTCGGCGTCAGTTCATACACGGGCCACCAACCCAGATTCAATTTCATTTTCTTCCTCTTATTCTTCTTCATCCCTTAGCTTTTGGACCGACTCCAAAGTCAAAGGAATGACGGTCCCCTTAGTTTTATGGGTTATTTTCTTTTTGGGGTTCTTCCTCTCAGGATTCAAAGCCCTCTTTCTCTTACTCTCTTTCACTGGCTTCGAGATAGCTGGTGAAATCTCTTCATCACTGGACGGGGGCCTCATCGTCACCTCCTTCCCGAGACCTACAAAAGAAGAAAAACGAGTAAGCCCAGGAAAATGTTTGAATAAATGGTCAAATTATTAAGTCAGGAAGAAGGCTTACCATGAGTACTAGCCTCCCATCGTCCCTTTTACAAATCGCGCCATGCGCTCTCGGCATGTGTTGACTTCGATACCAAGATCCTAACCCATTTCACGAGCTGGGAAAATGCACCTGGCATCCAGGAAACGGCTGCATCACTAAGAACGCCGATAAGAAAGGTTGAAAAAGTAAAGACAATGAACAGAAATTAAAGACAGAATCACACTTACGTTTCATATTCCATTTCTCAAGAAATGGCATATTCTCAGCCGGGATTAGGTTCATGGTCTTCACTCGGACAAACCGGCCCATCCAGCCCCGACCTTTGTCTTCATATATACTTGAGAAATTTTCCTTGGTGGCCCGGCGTTGAAGCTTAATTAACCCGCCTCGATAGAGTCGAGGGCTATATAGTCGAATGAGGTGATTAGGGGTGAGGAGAAGCCCATCGATTTTGCGCACGAAGTAGCGAAGCAGTGTCACGATCCTCCAAAAAGAGGGGTGAATTTGGCCAAGGCCAGCAATACCACCTGTTTGTCACCCCAATTACAGTCCTTTTTAACATGGTCAAGAAGGCTTTTAGGTATCGAGCATATATATTTCGATACCGTCTCACATCGACCAGGAACCGAGGAGGTTTTCTCGACCTTGAAATCGGAATCAATGACACACACCCCGGGAACGAACTCTTCAGGGCGTGACTCGCCGCTAGTTCCTCGTCGGTCGCCCGGGCCGAGGAAGCAGTCTCTTTTTGCGGAACATTTTTCAATGTTTTGGTCATCTAGTTTTTGTGGGCAAAGAAGTATGGAAATTGAAAGGGAATACTTGATGTTTTGGGAAGAACAAGCAAAGAAAATCAAAGACCTAAGGACATAAAGCTTTGAAGAAGGCAAGGAACTATGGAGATTAGGATGAAGAAAATTTGAAATTAACGTTTGAAAGAGTGAAGAATGGGTCTATTTATTGATTTCACAACGACGGTTCAAAGCTGGTAGTGGCCGACCATCGACTGACGCACATTAAATGCCTGAGAAACTGTATCAACGAGACGTTTCGATCACCTCTGCTGCTTACGTCATGATGTACCGAGGTGAAGATCAAGGACTCGAATCGTTTCTTGTCATTACTCTCCAAAAAATGAGGGGAATATTTGTATACGGTCAGCCCGATTTTGTTTGGTTAATCGAGACCTAGACGGCAGGCCAAGGTTCGGCCCCATGTTATATCGGGTCGTGACATGAAGATGTATGCCAAGCTTTTGATTCAAGGACCGATCAATATCGAGACCAACCGAGATCGAGATCAAGCGGGATAGGCATCGAGCGAGATCGAAGAAAGCCTGTTGAGTCGAATAACGGAAAGCCGAGATATCCGTGATCGGGCAATGACTGTGGCAGAAATCTCGACGCGTATCAATTTAAGACCTGTTAATTAGCCAATCAAGGGATTTCCTTATGTATTTAGAATTGTATCATAATTAGAAGTCATCTGCTATATAAAGGGGAATCATTACAATCACGCATAACGAAGCAATATATTATATTTTCTCTCTTAAGCTTTCATACTCTGTTATTCATACTTTTCAATAGCATACTCAGTTGGTTCGAGGGCGATCTAGCTCAAGGGACCAAGCTGCGCATTACATTGGTTTGCTTTATTTTTATTTACAGTCAATTTCTAATATCAATTCTCGTATTTCTCAGCTTGTGCCAAGTGAAATCACATATACTTAAAACCACCTATAAAGTTAATTGTTATCCGATTTTAAGGGTAATATAAACCTATCGTTGATGGATAAAACAAGGGAGTCAATCCCTAACCATAAGGAGCAGGGGATGAGGGGAAAAAAAGAAACAGGAATTTTGACATAAATTTATGCTACGTTAGTGTCACGACCCAAAATCCAACACAGGTCGTGATGGAGCCCAACATCGGAGTCAGTCAAGCCAACCGTTGTTTACTAGTAAGGTTATCCTTATTTGACATACCAACCCCACATATTCCCAATATTTTAAGCTTAGATCATTTAAATAAAAGCGGAAACATTAACCAACTTAAGTAAATACAACCACAATGATCATGAACCAATATATACAGTACCAAAATATAGAGTCTACTATGTGCGTGCCAGGAACTAGTGTCACAAGTCAACAGGCGAACTAGTAGAATATACAAAAGATGATACAAACTGTACTGCAGTCTGAAAGAAATAGACAGAAATAAACGAAAGATAACTCCATAGCACTGCTGAGAATCACCAAAGGAGGCAGCTCACCGTGGATTCAGGTCCAGAATATACGTCAAGCTCCGGTCGGATAACCAGGAGCACCAGCCTCAGAACCTGTACAATTAAGTACAGAAGTGCAACATGAGTACATAAATATATATGTACCCAGTGAGTATCCTGCCTAACCTCGAAGAGGTAGTGACGAGAGGTCGACATGACACTCACTAAGGTCCAATAGTGTAATTTAACAGAATATAATAGAAACGGTAGGCATGTAAAGACAGTGAAGCAACAAGTATATATGTAAGGTACTGCAATCCATGAAGAATACTGGGAATGAATAAAACAATTACCACTTCACCTTTTTCCCAAGTATCTGTCAGATCAACCCATGAATTTAGTAGCAAATAAATCATACGCATGCAGGGTAAGGATAACCGGTCGGAGTCATAAGATAGTCATGCCCGTGCACTGCCGAGGATCGAGAACAAGTTGCAAGCCCTTGGATTAAAAATACGTCAAGATCAAGACCATGCCTCAAGAACTTGGATTAAAATAAAATAAAATTGAAGATTAAGCTCGAAGGCTCTTTTATTTACTGCTGAAAAGTAGAATCAGAGGATTCATAGAGATTGTAACACTCAGATTGCTCGAAATCAAATACTACGATTGTTGCAATATTTGTTGATTTTGATTTTATTTTCTCGATGTGAAATTATTGTGTACAAATTCAAATTCCACTGCCAGAAACTTTTTCTTCTAGTTGAATTAGGATATCAAATTCTTGTTGGACTCTAACAAACTTCCAGTCCCACATCGCCATTCAACCTCCAGTAATATTCTTTTGACGTCTATAAATACTGTGTAATCTTTAATCTATTAGCATCACTTTCAGCGTTTGCATACTACTTTAAGTCTATTTTTGACGACTTGGAAGCATTGATGTGAAGATAATTTCTTCTTCTTTTCTTGTGCTTTCTTTCTTTCTTTCTTTTTACTATATTGTCTCATTTTTTTCTTTTTAGGAGTAACTTCGTCAAAATACGAAGTACTTTAAAAGTTTGAGACGAAGACTTTTAAAAGTTTGCGATGAAAACCTTTAAAATTTGTGGTGAAGACCATAAAAGTTCGCGATAAAGACCTTTAAAATTTGCGGCGAAGACCTATAAAAGTTCGTGCAAAAATTCTTAAAAGGTCGCGGTCATGATATTTAAAAGATCACAGTGAACACCTTTAAAAGTTCGCAGTAAAATTTTTTAAAAGAACGCGATGAAGACTTTTAAAAATTCGGGCCGAAGACCCTTAAAATTCGCACAAAGATCCATAAAAGCTTAAGGTCAAGATTTTTAAAATTTCACAGTGAAGACCTTTAAAAGTTCGATGTGAAGACCTTCAAAAACACGCGATGAAGACCTTTAAATGTTCGTGGAGAAAATCTTAAAAATTTGAATGCCTTTAAAAGTTCGAGACGAACACATTTAAAAGTTCATAACAAAGACCTTTAAAACTTTTGAATGCCATTAAAAGTTGGAGATGAACACCTTTAGAAGTTCTCAATGAAAACCTTTTAAAAAAAAAGTCCGACACAGACATACCTTTTGACGCCTCTTCTCCCCCCTCCCCCCCTTTTTGTAGGGCAGTGAGCGGATATGAAGACCAACAAACTTGAACATTATGCAAACATGAAGATATAGAGAATCCCTAGATTTGATGCAAATATTGTCATCATTTCACTGAAGACATCATTTTATCATAGCAGCTTGCACCCTTTAAATCAAATGGGATCCAAAGTTTAACAGAAGAATGGTATCTCAGCTCGATTTTCAAGTGCTGATTGAATGGATTAGATTCCATCGTACTTCATTTGAATGATGATTGGGGCACTGTGTATCTATTGAACTCATGTGACTGAACTCAAAATGAAACTCTAAGCTGCTTACGTACCTCGGTGAAGAGGATCAACTCATACCGTAGTAATTTTTTTATTTTTTATTTTTATGTCCTAACTTTTGCCTAAGCCATCTCTTTCGAGGTTTTCAACCCAGCACACTCTTTTCTTTATATGTCCTAACTTTTGCCTAGGCCGACACTTTTGAGGTTTTTAACCTAGCGGACTCCTTTTTTTGGGTGGGCGGTACACAATTTAGACTCATGCGGGCCAGGAGTCTAGGAACGTACAGTTTAGGCTGTTCAAGAATGGCGAACGTCTTGTTAATCAAGCTCAAAGACGCTTTAGGCCGGACTTGGTTCCCCTTATTGAAATCGAAATTAACAAACTAATTGAAATTAGATTTATTCGAAAAGTTAAATACCCAACGTGAGTTTCAAGTATTGTCCCTGTAAGGAAGAATAATGGCTAGATTCGAGTGTGCGTCGACTTCGGGGATCTCAACAATGCATGTCCTAAAGTTGAATTCCCGCTTCATATTCCAGAGATGATGATCGATTCTACTACTGGGTATAAGGAAATGTTGTTTATGGATGGCTCATCATGATATAATCAAATTCGCATGGTACCAAAAGATGAAGAGATTACTGCATTCCGCACCCCAAGGATATTTATTACTACTTGGTAATGCCTTTTGGCTTGAAGAACGCTAGTGCTACTTATCAAAGGGTTATGTAGATATTTTTGACGACCTTCTCCACAAAAATTTCGAATGCTATACGGATGACTTTGTGGTAAAATCAAGAAGAGGGGCGATCACTTGAAAGACTTTGAGAATGGTGTTTGAGGTGCTCCGGAGGTACCAACTTAGGATGAAGTGATGAATTCATTGAAATGCGCCTTTAGAGTTACTTCCGGAAAGTTCCTTGGTTTCAATGTCCAACATCAAGGTATCGAAATTGATCAAGCCAAAGTCTAATTCTATTGCTAGTGAACTAGGGAAAGAATATCTTAGGAATACAATAATGAAATCTACTTGGATTTAGTCTAATATTGTAACGGCCCGACCGGTCGTTTCGAGAAATTAAGCTTCGTTCGATGGAATAAGGTCTTGAATAGCTTCACTTTGTGTATATCGACCTGCGTGCGTGGTTGGATTTAGTTACCGGATAATCCGAAATCGAATTGGGAGGAAGAATTTCAATTTTTGAAGTTTAAGTGATGGAAGTTGACCTGAGTTGAATTTTGTGAAAAAGGTCTCGGAAATGAGTTTTGGTTAATGCCAACAACTTCGTATGATTATTTTGGACTTAGGCGCGCGTCCGGAATTGGTTTTGGAGGTCCGTAGAGTAATTTGAAGTAATTCGGCGGAAGTTAGATTTTTGGCTATTTCGGCCGATAGGTGAAATCTTGATATCGGGCTCGGAATGGAATTCTGAGAGTGACTGTAGGTCCGTTGTGTCATTTGTGACCTGTGTGTAAAATTAGAGGTCATTCGGAGTAGTTTTGATATGTTTCGGCATCAGTTGTGGATTTTGGAAATTTCATAAGTTCTTAGGCTTGAATCCATACATAATTGGCTATGTTGATGTTATGTGATGTGGTTTGAAGTCTCGACTATGTTTGTATGGAGTTATAGAATTGGTTGGTATGTTTGGTCGAGGTTCGGGGGACCCAGGGTGTGTTTCGGGTGGTTAACAGATTGTATTTGGGAATTTAGAGCTACTGACTTGCCGGTTTTTGGAGTTCTGGTGTTTTTCCGCACCTAGGTAGCTGCTGGTGCGAGATCGCAGGCGCGGAAGGGAATCCCACAGATGCGGAATTTAGGGAGCTAGGCCTGAGGCGCAGTGCGAGGTTTTGGCCACACTTGCGAGCCGCAGGTGCGTGACTTTAAGCGCATGTGCGAATATATGGGAGTTAGTGATTTCCGCAGGTGCGACTTGTTGGACCGCAGGTGCGGAATGCACAGGTGCGAGAAATGTCCGCAGCTGCAAGGATTGCTGGGCAAAAAAGGGGACAGAATCGAGGGTTGTTCATTTTCACTCCATTTTTGGATTTTGAGCTCGGGAGAATGCGATTCTTTGGCGGACTTTTAGAGTAATCTTGTGGGTAACGATTTCTTACTCAAATTTGGTTTATTTCATTAATCAATTGTGGTTTTCCTCATTTTATCAAGGAAATTGAGAGTAAAAGTTTTGAAATGGGAGAAAAGGGTTCCCAATTGAAAATCCGAGATTTGAGTGAGATTTTGACGTCGGTTTTTGATGATTTTTGTTCGAGTGTTCTCATAATAGAGCGGGTGTTCAAAATTTGTAAATTGTACCCGATTCGAGACATGGGCCCGAGGTACTTTTTCGGCAATTTTCCTAATTCATAGCTTTGAATTTATTAGTTAAACTAGTTGCTTGTAGTATTATTTACTCGATGCTATTGATTTGATTGGATTTGGGCCATTGGGAGTTGGATACCCGTGGCAAGAATGTGATTTCAAGTTTGGTCCGAGCGGTTGAGGTAAGTATCTTGCCTAACCTTGTGTGGGGGAACTACCCCTTAGTATTGAGTCTTCTATGTTGGTTGTAGCCCGCGTACGCGAGGTGACGAGTGCGTACTCGGACTTATTTGCAATTAGGTTGGTCTTTTAGGATTCTTAGGTCCTTATATCCCCTGTGTATGAAGTTGTATTTGTTATATCTGAATTCTGAGTGCTAGTTCATCTCTTTCCGCTTAAATTAGAAATTTCTTGCTTAGTTTTCCTTTGTTGCTTATTTGATCGTAATTTGACTTAACTGAAGACTTTATCTTTTCTACACTCGTGCTATATATTCCTTCTTAAATTTCCTATTTTACTAGAATTAGCATAGTGTCACAACCCAAACTGGAGGATCATGACTAGCACCCGGGCCATACTTACCGAGCACCAACGTACATTTTATCTAACCTTCTTATTATCTTTAAGGGATAACGAGATCAATATAAATGGTAGATATGGATCATGAACATACATCACATGGGATGACAAGATTGCTAAGAAACTACATAAAAGGTACGAGCTACAACGCTGCCATGAAAGACTATACAACAAAAA
>ML372417.1:0-21374 GCA_005239525.1 Nicotiana knightiana
AATGTTGTAAACTTTCTTGTTGGGTAGGTGCGTGAATTGAGAGAGCTTAGTGGTTGCAAGTTGACTCTTGAGGTTGGGTGGTTGCAATTAGGTTGTTGGTATGATTGATTAAATTGTTATACTTGGGCATGTTTAAAGAAGGGAAAGAATGTGAAATTTTGTATGTTCATACTTGATTTCCAGTATCGATCATAGTTAAGGGGTAAGGTGTGTGATCAAAAAGTAAAATACTCCTTGATAATGAACTTGGTACGTGTTGAAGGGTAGTAGATTGTCCCATTGCTCGAGGACAAGAAAATGTTTAAGTGTGGGGTGTTGATGTGTGGCTATAATTCATGGTTTAAAGCATTATGTTTTATGTGCGTTAATGATAAAAATACACGTCGTATGTTCATAATGGAGTCTATTTCATGTGTAAGTGAATTGGAGATGGAAGCCGAGCTAAATGGATGCATAAACATCAAAAATACGCTCAAGAGTCAAAAAGGAGTGAACCCGGCTATAGTTGGGCATTTGAGCTGTAAAGCCTGGTTAAATAACAATTAAAGTGATTCAGCAAGTAGTTTACGCAAGTCCCTGTGGGTTCGACATTCGGTTTAACATTATATTACTTGCTACGACCACGTATACTTGCGTGTACGTTTGCAACCAACACAACTCAAGGCTCAAATTGTTTCCGGGCAAGCTAAAATCAAAGTGTTCTGGCCCGTTCAAGGTGGTAGATGTATCCCCTTTTGAAGCTGTAGAATTAGAAATCTGAGGATGGGCTCCGAACCTTCAAAGTAAATGGACAGCGAGTCAAGCACTACTTAGGGCACAGATGGAGAAAAACACTTGGTGGAACCGTTGGCTCTCAAAGATGGTCCATGCCCGACCAATGAGTAAGCCCGAAGAGGGGCCAACTTTGTCGTGCCGAGACGTTAAATCAAGCGCTTCATGGGAGGCAACCCATGTGTGGTAACATCCTTTTTGTTCTTTAATTTTTAATTTTGGTTAGATAGATTAAATTGAGCAATTTAAAGTGTGTGTTAGAGTGCAAGTGATCAAAAAAGTCATAAAATAGGGTGAAATTGCGCATGAAATGGAAAAAAAATCACTAACAGAGGTTTGCTACATGTATACGGTCGCATATTTACTATGCGGACCGCATAGGCATCGCATACCTGGATAGTTTGCTGGGGCAAAATTAGTTGCCAAAATGCGGCGGAGAGGTGCACTTTGCGGATCGCATATCGTTTATGTGATCGCAAAGTGCACCGCATAATGGCTTTGAGGGAGACCTGAGCTAACATTACCGCATAACACTTATGCGGTCGCATAATGTGTTATGCGGTCACTTAAGCACCGCATTCTCAGCAGGTAAGTAACCCTACGCCCTTCACATAACCCTCATTATTTGCACACAAGCACTCCCACGCACACAATTCACACTTAAACAAAAACAAAAAAACAAAAAAAGAAGAAGAGAGGAACACGGTTTGCAATTAGACAAAGTGAACAAAGATCACATTGGTTGAATTCATCTCCTTTCTTGTGTCTCATTCATCTAACTCTAGTATGTCCTCCTTCCTTACCTCATTTCTGTTAATTTTAGTTTTAAATTTTGTTTGTTGTTCACGTAATTTAGTCCTTGGTTTTATCTTTAATTTTGTGTCGTTCTTTTGGGTCATCATGAGATTTCTTGCATAATTAAGTAGGTTGAGCTTACTAGATAGTGAATTTAGGAACCACCATTGTTAGGGTTAGAAACAAATCGTGGGGACGATGATGTTCTACGGCCCGCAAAGTCGATGTAAGGTCCGCATTCGTGCCGCAAAGGAAACCCTAGGTGGCCTGAGGAAGATGACCAAATGCGACGGCTTTTCCATTTCATAAGCGATATGCGGACCGCAAAGCCACCGCATACCCAGACAGTCACTACCCAGTCTTGGCATGTTGTTTGCGGAATTCTGCGATTGCATATCCAACTATGCGATGGATTTTGCGATCGCATAGTGTGATTGCCTTTTCTAGTGCTCAGTTTTGCGATGGATATGCGATCGCATAACTCATCGCATAATTGTTTCATCTCTTGCAGATTGATATTTGCGACAGGTTTGCGGTCCGTATAGTGGTTATGCGACCGCATAACCTGTCGCATTTTTGACTATTCTTTGTAACATTTTTCTCTGATGTCTGCTATGTCGCTCACACTTCATTTCTTTACAGATATGGCTCCAAAGAAATCTATTGCCGGTAAAAAGAGGACCTCATCCGGCCATCTAGCACAACAAGCCAAACATTCACGACAAGAACCATCCCGAACTATTGCTCAACATTCCTCCCAGTCTGATGAGGAGGAGACCTTACCCTCAGTCGACCTACAGGCTGAGGCAAGAAGATAGAGGGGAGATGATTTCCAAGGTTTGAGGTCACAGGCTCTAGGAGTCTGTATAAAGAAGGGTTCACAAAATGAAAAATCCTCGAAGAGAAACAGTTGAGTCTGAATGGACTACAGGAGCAGTACCATCACATACTGGAGAATATCAAGGATAGAAACTGGGATTGCTTCACTAACGTGCCTGATGATTTCAATGAAACAGTAGTGCGAGAGTTCTATGCATCCTACGGGGCCTCTAGAACAGCTCATCACAAGAGCAACAAGGTCTTCTATGAGTCGGTCATTGTTCGGGGGAAGTCGGTGCTTTATGACAAGGACACAATAAATAACCTATACTTTAAAAGCTGGAGTCCGGACACAGCTGAGTATGAGGCCAAATGGGCCAACAGAGATGGTGAGAAAGCCTGGATTGACCCCTGCTTGGATTGACCCTCTGCATAAAATATTTAAGGAAGATCTTACACGAGAGTGTAGATTCTGGCTCAGCTTTAGTTGGAGAATTGACCTTAGGAAGTCTTTGTGTTATTTGAAAACCCAGTTAGCCTTTCAAGCTACCATTGTATAGATATTATCACTAGTTACCCCATTTGAGCCTTTAACCTTTTCTTTGGTCACCTCATTACAAACCTTTCCCATTTTGTAAAATAGTTCCCTCTTTTGAACCCGTCCCTCATTGAACATTGAGATGAGGCTAAAAGCCTAAGTTGGAGGTGTGGTGTCAAGTTGGAAATTGGTAAGGTTGTACAGTGAGTGTAAGAACCTATACCTCAAAGTGTTCACATGAAATTATTCAAGCTCCGGAAAAAAAAAAAGAGAAAAGAAAAAGAAATATTTTTATATATATCGAGATATGGAGCCTTGAAGAAAATTAGAGAGGTATTTAAGGTGGTTCGATGTTGGTAACTAGGATCCAATGAGGGTTGTGTGGTTTGAAAAGAAACAAAGGACAACAAGAAAGAAAAATGTGAGTAGTGTTCAAGGAGGGCGTAGCCACTTGTACCCAAATGTTCATCCAACCCTTCCCTAAGCCTACATTACAAGCTTAAAAAGTCCTTATGGGATCTCCAACAGAATGTTCTTGAATAGGCGACGAATTAAAATAAGGGCAAGCTTATGGTATGATGTGTTGTAACACTTGAAACTCTTTGTGAGAGTGAGTGCCTTTGTGAATATGTCCCTTTTTGTTGTCATTGTAAATATTGTGAGTTTGGAACTTTCTTTCTGGTGAGGGCATATGACCTTTGAGGTCTAACAGAAGTTGAGCTCTTGAAGTCTAATACAAAGGCACTCATCTGAGAGTAATGTTTTGTCAAATTGGTCGAGGCTCGAAGTTCACAAGTTGATCGGGTTCTTTGTAAATAGCAATGATTGTTCAGGAAGGGTAAATAAACGAAATTGCATGCTTGTAATACTGACGATTAACACCGTCCACGGTCACTATTGCTTCATGTCGTTTAGTTAGAGTCTAGAATAGGATAGAGTTGTCTTATTTGCTTGAGGACAAGCACGAGTTTAAGTTGGGGGTGTTGATGTGCCAGAGAATTTCGGTACATTAAATACCAATTGAAGTTTAATGAGTGCTAACCACATATTACGTTTTGAATGTGGAAACAACCACTGCCAAATGCCAATACTCAAATAAACATTGAGCAATCTTTCATCGACAATTTTACCTCTTTTTGATTCTTCCTTTTAAGACTTCAACTTTAACTCTAGATGCAAATTGAGACTTGAGAGAATAGTTGAAAGCGTTAATTTTCCATTGATTGTAGTTCATGTCTAAGTATCATAATCTTAATCTTTCACATCCGCGTTCATAAGATAGGTAGCAATAGTGGCGGAGGTAGAATTCCGCTAAGGGGTATAAAAAAGAAAAAAATTAAAAATTTAAAAGAGATTGTAGCTAGTAGAAATTGAACCAATGACCTCACAAAGGTTTAGAACCCCTTGATCATTAAGCTATGATTTTGGGCTAAGTTAAGGGGATTAAAAATATAATATATAGATGCAATACCAGATTTTGCTAAATGTACAGTATTATTTTTCGGCGAATCCGCTCCCCTAAGTCCGTCCCTGAATAGCAATAATAACTGTAATAGTTGATATATCCGGGGCAAAAAAATTCCTGTCAATTAGTAGCCTTAAAGTCGTCATATGGAGTTCCATTTTTAGTCACAAAAGTGATATGAAGTAATGTAACTTAGAGAGAGAACCATCAACATGGAGATCAAAATGGCAAAAAAAGAATAGAAGTGATTGCAAACAAACTGCTAGTTAGTTCTAGATCACATGAGAAACTTGTAAGAAAGAAGAACGCGTTGGTTAATTATCCACTCATAATCCCACAAATAATTTTTCCAATAACTTCAACTAGAAAGAGAAATAATACTTGTTGTCCATCTTGGCCCAGCTCCTTGTAATCTCACAAGTAATTTGTTATTGATGGTAAGCATTACCAGAAAAAGAGTATATACAATGCGATATATATAACTCTAAATCAAAGCACGTTAATTGAGAACAGGACAAAAATAGTCATTGACGTGATCTAATTCATATACATGTGTCACGATCCGAATTTTCCACCGTCGAAATTGTGATGGCGCTTAATGTTGAACCCGCTAGGCAAGCCAACGTGAATATTTAATTTACCTTATTCCTTTATTATTATCTAATAATATGCGAAATACAACACTAACATAAATAAAAGTACAAAATGAAGCAAGGTATATAAACTCGATTTAATGTCTTAACGAAATTTCACAAAACCAATCCCAGAATTTTGGAGTCACAAACTCACAGACTGTCTATGAATAATACATATAAAGTTCTGAATGAAATAAGTATATCCGTTTCTGAAATAACTAGAACAAAATACAAAAGAAGTAGGAGGGGACGCCAAGGCCTGCGGATGCCTGCAGGACTACCTCAGGATCTCCACTGGACTGAAGGCAGCAACTTCGATCTCTGGTCCATAGGGTCCTTGATGTGCCTGAGAATTTCGGCACATTTAATACCAATTGCTTAGATTTTAGCTAGTTTTAAATGTAATTGTCTTTTATACTTATGTAATTTTGATGTTTTGCAGTGCATGAAGCTTGAGGACCCAAAAACATGGAAATGGAATCAAAAAGCCGAAGAAAGACAAGAATGGGAAAAATGCGACTGCATAGTTGAAAATACGGACCGCAAATCCAACATGCGGACCACATAATGCCCAGGTGAACTGCAGAGTCCAACAGTCAGTGTGGCCAAATCCAAGTGAAGAAATGTGGTCCATTATGCGACCGCATAACAGGTTTATGGGCTGCATAATGGATCGCAAACCTCATATAGAAGTGGTTGAGAGCATAAATGCGATGACACTATGCGGATGCATATCAATAATGCGGACCGCATAACTGGAATGCGGTGACTTCCTGGAACTAGGGTTTTGAAGATGTGGTGTGATTGAAGAGAATGCGGATCGCATATCTGTTATGCGACAGAAATGCGGTCGCATAATTGACCTGGAAGGGCATTTTTATCCAAAATTGGTCCCGAGTTTTAGTCCACTATAAATAGATTTATTGGGGTTTCGTGGGGCATCTTGCTTGGAAAAAGAACTACAATCCAAACTTTGAATAGTCCCATCTTTTGGAAGCTTTCAAGTGAAGAATCTTGCTCTTTTATAAGCATTTATGACATTTAATATTCCTTTGTTTTTGTATTTTAGCATGTGTGCCTAGTTTTAAATACTAAGGTTATGGACCCTAGATTGGTGTATGTCAATGGGTGTTTAACATTGAATATATGTATAATGGTTGGTTGATATTTATTTACTTCTCATTCTTCATTTATTGTTAGTGGTTGCAAACATTAGCAAGCGCCATTATATTCTTTCTCTACTTGGAAAAGTGAGTTAGGGTTTGGTAGGAGTAAATATCAAAGACTCAAGGTTTTAAACCTTGTTTAATGGAATCGCTTAGGAATAAGTGTATTTTATTTGGCATAAATTGATTACTCTTAATTGCAACTCTTTTATATTTGGAAAAATCATAAAGAGAAATACTACCCAACTATTGGAAAATATTGGGTAGTCATTTAGAAATCATTTGCATATCAAAAGGACCTTCCATTAGAAATATATCATATTAACACTGGTAGCATTACATTTCATTGAAGGGGACACAACCTTGGTTTAGATAATCAAATTAATTACAACCTTATTTAATCATCCTTGTTATTAAATTACAGTTCAATCTACTACAGTACTTTTGTTACTCTAACGGAATAGAAATACGAGTTAAATTAAGATTCACACTACTCAAGTAAACTTTTCACGCCTATTCCCTGTGGGATTTGACCCCAACCTCGTTGGGCTACTATATTTGACATCGATCGCTTTACGCTATTTTAGGGTATAATATGAGCGTATCAGTCCTACACGGGGATCTGCACGAAAGTGCAGAGTATAGCATCAGTACAACCGACCCCATGTACTGAGTAAGTGCCGAGCCTAACCTCGGTGAAGTAGTGACGAGGCTAGGACACGACAACCGAAGTTAACTTGTGCAGTTTAATAGTATGCAGAGAAAAATAATACAACGAGAGATAAGCAGTTAAGCATAAAGGAAAAGGGGAACATGCTTAGGGGAGGAAATATCAATAATGGAAATAACGAGGTAAGGCACAATTTGGATATCAATTTAAGCAAAAGAATAGTAATACGAAAACAAGTGCACGGCATCACCCTTCGTTCTTTTACTCTCATCCTCACCATCAGAATCAATATATTCAAAACGGCATCACCCGTCGTGCTTTTACCTCACAATATCATCGCACGACATTATCCTTCGTGCATTATCTTTCATATCATGGCACAGATCACCTTTCGTTCTTTTAAAATCACAATATCGGCACGGCATCACTCTTCGTGCATTAACATTCACTCAAAATCTCACACATGGAATCACCCTTTGTGATTTTACACTTTTCCTCACCCAAACACATCAAATGATAGCAATCTAACAAGGAACAATAACGGAGTAAATAGAAATAAAACCATAACGTCCCGGCAAGGGAGTCAATAGTGGAATTAATACCATCCCGACAAGGGTAAACAGCTATATCCGATCTCACTTAATACATAACTTCACATAAAAATCTTCAATTGAAACTAATACTCAACACTATTCAATATCAAGGAATTTCCACCAACATGGATAACTATAAGGTGAAACTCAAATATTACTTACGAAAAATCACATAAATCACAATATTCGACTCACGGGCATGCTTGAAACCAAAGTATAGGTACTCGTCCCCTCACATATACGTTGAACATGATACTTACACATAGAAAATAGGACACAACACATATTCCCTTAAGCTAAGGTTAAGCCAAACACTTACCTCAAATTCCACGACCAAACTCAAGCCTTGATTACCACTTTCCCTTTTGAATTTGACTCCAATTCACTTGTATCTAGACATATTCAACTCAATAACATCAAAAATGCCAAACAATTCCATCCCAACGCTTAATTATAGGTTTTACATCATTCTTCCCAAAAAAGTCAAAAATCGACCCAGGCCCTTTTAGTCAAAACATGAGGTTCAGACCAAAACTAGATCACCCATTCACCCATGAGCCCGAATATGTAATTAGGTTTGGAATCCGACCCCAAATCGAGGTCTAAATTTCTAAATTTGTAAAATCTCTAATTCTCCTAAAATCCCTAATTTCTACCCTTGAAGAACAAGATTTAGGCCTAGAAATCTAATGGGTGTTAATGGAAAATGAAGAAAATGATATTAGAAACACGAGGCTATGATTTGGTGATGAAATCCCTCTTCAAAAATCTCCCAAGGTTGGATTCTATGGAAGAAAATATGAAATGGGGTCTATTCCCGTTTTTGCTATTGTTTTTAAAAGACTGGGCATTTGTTCATTGCATTTGCGTGCCCTGGGCCGCGTTCGCATAGGTTTGACTTCACTGTCCTATACGTTCACGAGCTACGAGCCGCGTTCGCACAGGTTTAATGCTACCCATCCCCCCAGTCCCCCTCCTACGTTGTGCGTTCGCACTGGACTAGCCGCGTTCGCACAGGTTTGGCCTTGCCCAGCTGTGCGTTCGCTAGCCAGTTTATGCATTCACATAGAGAAAAATATGCCCCTTCCCAATTTACCCTTCGCGATCGAATGGAATGGCATGTGTTCGCATAGAACAAGAATGCACACACCAGATACAACAACTTACACCAGATTTTCTAAGTCTGAAACACCCCAATGCCTATCTGAAACTCACCTGATCCCTCGGGGTTCCAAACCAAACATGCACACTACTCCAAAAACATCCTACGGACTCACTCGTGCGATCAAATCACCAAAATAACATCTTAAACAACGAATTTAGCATAAAAATCAAAGAAAAATTCAAGAACTTTTAAATTTTCAAATTTCACAACAACGGGTTCGAATCACGTCAAATGACCTCCGTTTCTTACCAAATTTTACAGACATAACTCAAATATCATATTGAACCTGTATCGGGCTCCGGAACCAAAATACAGGTCCGATACCATAAATTTCAAATATAACCAAATTTCCAAAAACTCTTATATTTTCAGTAAAATAATTTCTTTCAAAAATTCATTTCTCGGGCTTCGGACCTCGGAATTCAATTCCGGGCATATGCCCAAGTCCCATATTTTCCTACGGACCCTCCGGGACCGTCGAATCATGGGTCCGGGTCCGTTTACCCAAAATATTGGCTGAAGTCAACTTAAACTCAATATTAAAGGCCAAATTAGCATTTTCTTCAGTTTTTCATATAAAAGCTTCCTGGCTATACGCCCGGGCTGTGCACGCAAAACGAGGTGAGATAAAAGGAGGTTTTCAAGGCCTCGGAACACCATTTTGATTTATAAAAATGAGAGATGACTTTTTGGGTCATCACATTCTCCACCTCTAAAGCAACCGTTTGTCCTCGAATGAACATAGAAAAGTACCTGAATCGGGGAAAAGATGGGGATTTTGACTCCGCATATCAGACTCGGACTCCCAGGTAGCTGCCCAGGCAGGCTGACCTCTCCACTGGACACGAACCTAAGGATAACTCTTCGATCTTAACTACCAAACCTGTCGGTCTAATATGGCTACCGGATCCTCCTCATATGTCAAATCCTTGTCCAATTGGACACTGCTGAAGTCTAACACATGGGATGGATCGTCGTGATACTTCCGAAGCATAGACACATGAAACACCGGATGCACAACTGATAAATTCGGTGGCAATGCAAGTCTATAGGCCACCTCTCCCACTTTGTCAAGAATATCAAATGGACCAATGAATCTAGGACTTAGCTTTCCCTTCTTCCCAAATCTTATCACTCCCTTCATGGGTGACACCCGAAGCAACACCCGCTCTCCGACCATGAATGCCACATCATGAACTCTGCGGTCGGCATAACTCTTCTATCTGGACTGAGCTGTACGAAGTCTATCCTGAATGATCTTAACCTTATCCAAGGTATCATGCACTAACTCTGTACCCAGCAACCGAGCCTTTCCCGGCTCAAACCACCCAACCGGCGATCGACACCGCCTACCATATAATGCTTCATAAGGAGCCATCTGAATGCTCGACTGATAGCTGTTGTTGTAGGCAAACTCAGCTAATGGCAAGAACTGGTCCCAAGAGCCTCCAAAGTCAATGACACAGGCTCGTAGCATATCCTCCAAGATCTGAATAGTACGCTCGGACTGTCCGTCCGTCTGAGGATGAAATATCGTTCTCAACTCAACCCTTGTGCCCAACTCACGCTGAACTGCCCTCCAGAAATGAGAGGTAAACTGCATACCTCGGTCGTAAATAATAGACACGGGCACACCATGAAGACGAACAATCTCCCTAATTTAGATCTCTGCCAATCTCTCCGAAGAATAGGAAACTGCCACAAGAATGAAATGCGCTGACTTGGTCAGCCTATCCACAATGACCCATACCGCATCGAGCTTCCTCTAAGTCTGTGGGAGTCCAATAACGAAATCCATGGTAATACGCTCCCACTTCCACTCAGGAATCTCAATCTGCTGCATCAATCCGCCCGGTCTCTGATGCTCGTACTTTACCTGCTGACAATTCAAACACCGAGCTACATATGCCACAATATCCTTCTTCATCCTCCTCCACCAATAATGCTGCCGCAAATCTTGGTACATCTTTGCAGCCCCAGGATGGATAGAATACTGGGAACTATGGGCCTCCTCTAATATCAACTCACGAAGTCCATCCACATTGGGTACACAAATACGACCCTGCAACCTTAATACTCAAACATCACCAACTGTAACCTGCTTGGCATCATCGAGTCGGACCGTATCTCTAAGGACACACAAATGAGGATCATCATACTGCTGGTCTCGAATACGATCAAATAATAAGGAATGAGCAACTGGATAAGCTAGAACACGATCGGGCTCAGAAACATCCAATCTCATGAACCGATTGGCTAAAGCATGAACATCCAAAGCAAGAGGTCTCTCTCCGACCCGAATATAAGCAAGACTACCCATGCTAGCTGACTTCCTACTCAAAGCATCGGCCACCATATTGGCCTTCCCCGGATGATATAAGATGGTGATGTCGTAGTCTTTCAACAGCTCCAACCATCTCCTCTGCCTCAAATTCAACTCCTTCTGTTTGAACAAGTATTGCAAACTCTTGTGATCCGTGAACACCTCTCAAGACACACCATATAAATAACGCCTCCAAATCTTCAGCACGTGAACAATGGCTTCTAACTCCAAATCATGAACTGGATAATTCTTCTCGTGGATCTTCAACTGACGCGAAGCATATGCAATAACCTTGCCATCCTGCATCAACACTGCACCAAGTCCAACCCGAGATGCATCACAATACACAGTATATGGCCCTGAATATGTGGACAAAACCAACACCGGTGTTGTGGTCAAGGCTGTCTTGAGCTTCTGAAAGCTCACCTCATACTCATCTGACCACCTGAACTGGGCACCCTTCTGAGTCAACCTGGTCATCGGGGCTGCAATAGATGAAAAGCTTTCCACAAACCGAAGTAACCTGCTAAGCCCAAGAAACTCTGAATCTCTGTAGCTGACGTGGGTTTAGACCAATCCTTGACTGCTGAAATCTTCTTGGGATCCACCTGGATACCCTCTGCTGATACAACATGACCTAGGAATGCAACTGAGCTCAAGTAGAACTCACACTTAGAAAACATAGCATACAACTGACTGCCCTTCAAAGTCTGAAGAACGACTTGAAGGTGCTACTCGTGCTCCTCCCGGCTGCGGGAATAAATCAGAATATCATCAATGAAGAAAATCACGAAGGAATCCAAATAAGGCTTGAACACTCGGTTCATCAGTCTATGAAAGTTTTTGGGGCATTTGTCAACCCGAATGACATCACTAGGAACTCATAATGCCCATACCGAGTGCGAAAAGTTGTCTTAGGGACATCGGATGCCCTAATCCTCAACTGATGGTAGCCAGATCTCAAATCGATTTTCGAAAATACCTTGGCACCCTGAAGTTGATCAAACAAATCATAAATTCGCGGCAATGGATACTTGTTCTTGATGGTAACCTTGTTCAATTGTCGATAATCTATACACATCATCATCGACCCATCCTTCTTCTTAACAAACAAATCCGTCGCACCCCAAGGCGAGACACTAGGCTTAATAAATCCTTTATCAAGCAAGTCATGCAACTGTTCCTTCAACTCCTTCAACTCTGTCGGGGCCATATAATATGGCAGAATAGAAATGGGCTGAGTGCCCGGAGCCAAATCAATGCAAAAGTCAATATCCCTACTGGGTGGCATACCCGGCAGGTCTGCAGGAAACACCTCTGGAAACTCACGGACTATGGGCACAAACTCCATAGAAGGAACCTCGGCACTAGAATCACGAACATAAGCCAAATAGGCCAAACACCCCTTCTCGACCATGCGCTGAGCCTTCATATATAAGATAACCCTGCTAGAAGAATGACCACTAGTCCCCCTCCACTCCCATCGAGGCAACCCCGGCAATGCTAATGTCACGATCTTGGCATGACAATCCAGTATGGCATGATAAGTCGACATCCAATCCATCCCCAAAATAACATCAAAATCTACCATATCCAGGAGCAGAAGATCTACACTGGTCTCAATACCACCAATAACCACTACACACGAACGATAGACACGATTTACTATAATAGAATCACCCACCGGGTGGACACATATACAGGAGTACTCAGAGAATCACGAGGCATAACCAAATAAGGAGTAAAATAAGATGACACATAGGAATACGTGGACCCTGGATCAAATAAAACTTAAGCATCCATGCTGCAAACTGAAACCATATTTGTGATAACCGCATCGGAGGCCTCAGCCTCAGGTCCGGATGGAATAGCATAACATCGGGGCTGGACCCCACCAGTATGAACTACATCCTTGGGACGGGCTCCTACTGGCTGACCTCAACCTTTAGTGCTCTGGACTCCACCTCTAATGGCCTTACCTCCACCTCTAACACCTCGACTCCCACCTCTAGCTGGCTGAGCGGTGGAACACCTGGTACTGGAACAATGGCACGAGAACCCTGGTGCTGAGAACTGCTCGAGGCTCGAGGGCAAAATCTAGCAATGTGCCTTTGATCACCACAAGTATAACAAGCCCTCGGCTGCTGACCCTGGCGATCTGAGTAACCACCCTGAAAACCCTAAATCGGCGGTGCACTGATAGGAGCTGATGGTGTACTGTAGGGAAACTGATCAGAATACTACATATGAGAACCACGACCACCTGGAACACTGCGAGAAACCTGAAGTCCCGAATGAAACGGCCTAGGAGGATGGCCCCTACCAAAAGAATCCGTGCCTCTAGATGAGGCGCCACCGAACCTGCCAAAATGACAGGGTCTCTTGTCAGACCCCTTACCACCCCCTGCAGCAGAAGCATCTCAACTCGTCTAGCCACTTGGTTGCATCTTGGAAAGAAATCTCACTCCCTGTCTCCTTGGCCATCTACAATCTGATCGACTGAGATAGTCCCTCAATAAATCTCCTCACCCTCTCTCGCTCGTTGGGAAGTATCATAATAGCATGTCGGGCCAAGGTAACAAATCTGGTCTCATACTGAGTGACGGTCATAGAGCCCTACTAGAGACGCTCAAACTGCCTCTGAAGATCCTCTCTCTGAGTGATAGGAAGAAACTTCTCCAAAAATAGCTGAGTGAACTGGGCCCAATTCAAGGCCGGTGATCCAACTGGTCTGGCCAAACAATAATCTCTCCACCAAGTCTTGGCGGGACATGACATACGAAAGGTAGCAAAGTCGACCCCATTGGTCTCCACTATCTCCATGTTCCGTAGAACCTCATGGAAGCTATCCAAATAGTCCTGGGGATCCTCTGAAGATGCCCCGCTATAAGTAGTAGTGAAAAGCTTGGTGAACCTGTCCAACCTCCACAAAGCATCAGCAAACATAGCTGCTCTATCACCGGTCCGAGCCATAATACCCGGTTGAACTACCCCAGCTAGCTGAGCTACTGGAGTCTGAAACTGAGAAGCCAACTGTTCCAGGTTGCGCGTAGCGGGAGTCTGGGCTCCTCCCCCAGCCTGAGATACGGTTGGTGTTGCACGAAGCAAACCTGCCTGAGTGACACTCTCCATGAGGCCCACTAGACGGACCAGAGCATCCTGGAGTACTGGGGTGGCAATGAACGCCTCGGGCTACGCACGCAAAACGAGGTAAGATAAAAGGAAGTTTTCAAGGCCTCGGAACACCGTTTTGATTTATAAAAATGAGAGATGACTTTTTGGGTCATCACAATATGATCCTAAACCAAAACATTATTCAATTTCGAAAAAGAAAATAGAAAAGAAAACTAATAAATACCTTTAGAAAACTTTGCTTCTTTCTACGGCAACACCACAATTTATATCCAATAGTCAAATCCCATAAACCAAAAATTTCAACATTAAGAAATAAAGGAATAAAAAGAAAGCAACACCAAACCATGTTCGGACGATCATCTTTCATTAGCACAGAAATACGTAAACAAAGAGCGGCAAAAGAAACAAAAAAGAAAAGCTTTTGAAATGCTTATAGCCAATTATAAGCTGTAATGTTTTGTAAATATATGAAGCAATAAAACATGAAGTTTATTATGTAAAGTACTTATTGGTTTGGAACTTAGAAGAGAGATGTATGCGATTTTTGTACTTTGGAAATATCTGCAGCAAAAAGTTATTATGATGAATAATGTGAAACAATAACCTCTTTTCTAGGAATAGTTGGCTTATACCTTTTCTACATGGATTCATGCAATGAATCTAAATCTCACACAAATTGAAAAACCAAATATATAGCGTAGACCAGAGAATAATTGAACCATACATATAGTTGTCCTTGAACAATTAGGCTACTATCCTCTAAACCATGCATATTTGATTGTGATAACGATTAAGTCCAAAAGGAATTATACCTAATATCAACTTTGTAGCGTGTGTAGTTTAAATCGAAAAAGAATTCTAGTCTTGGATAATTTACCATTATATCCTTAAATTATGTAAATATTTAAGAGCATAAAAGTCGATTGATATTTTGGGGATATTTTTGGCGTTCAATATTAGCTTAAAATATTCGTGTTTTTATAATAATATAGATAGATAGATAGATAGATAGATAGATAGATAGATAGATAGATAGATAGATAGATAGATAGATAGAGATTATACCCGTTCAAATTGACTAGGCATGAGTTCAATTCAACATATTATAATTATCAAACTATTAAATTGATATGGCGTTCTCGAGTTGAAAATTTAAAAAGGTAGGCATACTTGAAGTTGGGTCAGCTAAACCTTTGAGTAAGTAACTTTAAAGGAAGATTGTAGTAAGGTGTTTTACGACTTGAAAATTTGAATATTTATGGAATTTATGAAATTATTAAAATATGAATTTTATGAAATTGTCAACCGAAGTCGTTGGTTTTTGTCAATTTATATAAATAGATTTTAAATAAATAATATTTAATATCAATTGATGTATGTGTGTGTTTTTAAATTACTTTTATATGGACACTATATCCTATGTATGTATGTATGTATGTATGTATGTATGTATGTATGTATGTGTCTGTGTATATATATATATATACACACACACCAATAATGGAAACAAAGCTTAACTTCTAACTGTAACAGACACTGAATAATCGATAATGATGTCGCTTGGCGTGAACAATAACCAAAACACTTATGTACACAACTTTCCCAAAACTCGGTGATCATGAGTCACAATATACAAAAAAGAAATAACATCTCTATACACCGGAGTCTAATAAAAGAAAAATACAGAAAGTGTTTGACATAGCGAAGAATAGAAGCGGACTCAGAGGTCTGTGGACGCGGCAGATATACCTTGAAGTCTCCAACCCGCCTCGAATTCACTGATAATACGGCTGATGACGAGCACCTGGATCTGCACAGAAAACATGTGCAGAAGAGTAGCATGAGTACACCACAATTGGTACCCAGTAAGTGCCGAGCCTAACCTCGGTCGATTAGTGACGATGTCAAATCAGGATCACTGGTATATAATGAACAAAGCAGGAGAATAAAACAGTGTAGTAGAAGTACTATAGTTCAACAAAGAAAATTACAGTGAAATAACAGTACAACACGCGGAAATAAACGACAGGGGATCTCCCGAGATACCGTCTCGTCGTCTCAGAAGTAAATATGCAGGGAGAACTCTCGAGGTATGGCTTCGTAGTTTCAAAAGTAAATGTATAGGGAGAACTCCCGAGGTACCGCCTCGTAGTATCAAAAGTACGGGATACCGTCCCATAGTCCCAAAAGTAAATATGCAGGGGGATATCCCGGGATACCGTCCCGTAGTCCCAAGGTAAATACACAGCAAAATCAGTTATAGACAATAAGTACAACAAGAGAATCTACAGTCTAGACTAAGTTCAAGTCGGGAAAAGAAATAGGAATTCGATAGATATCTGTGTAACGATCCGATCGGTCGTTTTGATCTCTAGCGCGTCGTTTGGCAGTTTAAGGCCATGATCAGCTTCATTTAAGGTATTATGACTTGTAGGCGTGGTCGAAACTGAACTTCGGGAAGTTCAGAGTCGAATTGGAAAGAAAGTTCTCATTTCGAAAGCCTTAAGTTGGAAGAATTGACTGAGATTGAATTTTTGATTAAACGACTTCAAAATCAGGATTTGAAGGTTCCAATGGGTTCGTATGATGATTTTGGACTTGGGCGTATGTTCGGAGCTGGTTTTGGATGACCCGTGGGCGTTTCGGCGCATATTGTAAAAGTAAGCATTTTGGAAGAAATTTCATAAGTCAGGGTTGAAGTGCATTTCAGTGTTATTGATGTCCGTTTGGGATTCTGATTCTGGGAATAGCTTCGTATGGTGATTCTGGTGTTAGGAGCGCAATCGGAAGTGAATTCGGAGGTCCGTTGGTCATTTTAGAGTCATTTGGCTAAAGTTAGAAATTTGAAGGTTTTTAAGAAGTCTGAACGGAAGTGGAAACGTTGATATTAGGGTCGGATTCCGATTCTGAAAGTTAGAGCAGGTCCATAATGTTGAATGTGACTTGTGTGCAAAATTTGGGGTCAATCGGACATGATTTGATAGGTTTCGGCATCGAATGTAGAAGTTGGAAATTTCAAAGTTCATAAAGATTTAATTGAGTTGCGATACATTGTTTTGATGTTATTGGATGTGATTTAAGGCCTCGATCAGGTCCGCATTATGTTTTGGAATAGGTTGGTGTGATTGGACGGGGTCTCGGGGGCCTCGGGTGGATTCCGGGTGGTTAACAGATTGAAAATGGAGTCCGATGAAGGGCTGCTCCAGCTGAGCATCTGGTGCGGTCGCACCTGCGTGAAGAGGGCTGCAGGTGCGAGATCTGCAGGAGCGAGAAGGCTCGCAGATGCGGAATTTTGCTGGGTAGGCGTGGACCGCAGATGCGGTCATTTTTCTGCAAATGCGGGACCGCACCTGCGGAAGAAGAATCCCAGGTGAGAGACCGAGAGAGGCAGCCTGGGGCGCGGGTGCGGAAGTTAATCCGCAGAAGCATAATTCCCCGAGCTTGAGGGAAATCGCACCTGCGACGGAAATTCCGCAGGTGCGGTTGGTGCACCGCAGGTGCGAAGAATCGCTGGGCAGTGTGTATTTTAAGACGGGATTTGGCCATTTTTCACTCATTTCTCACCTTGGTTGGGCGATTTTGGAGCCTTGAAGAGAGGGGGTTTCATCATCTTCTATGAGGTAAGTAATTCTTGCAAGTACTAGGTTAAATACATGATTTCATAAGGACTTAAACATGGAAATTGGTGGAAATTGTGGGTTTTGGGTAGAAAACCTAGAAATTTATATTTTTGGATTTCGGCCACGAATTTGGGCATGGAATTGAGAATAAGTTATATAATTGATTTCATGAGGTTATGAGTAAACTTTATCTTTGAAAAATTTCGGAATCCGGGCACGTGGACCCGAGGGTGATTTTATCGACTTTCCGAGCAGAGTTGGGAATTTCTAACCTTGTAAGAGGGAATTGTCCCCATAGGTGAAATAATTAAATATGTGCTACTATTTGTGGGGGCTACGTTCGCACGAGGTAACTGGAGTCCGTGCGTAGCTACTATTATGCCTATGTCCGAGTAGTCTAGGCCCCAAAAGCATATTTTATTTTCCGTACTTGTAACCTTATTGATGAAATTAAAGTGTTCAAACCTTGTCGAACTTGGTAAATGAATTTCTAGAAGAAAAAGATTTAAATACTAATTTTGGGACCATTAAAAGAGAAATTGTTATTTTCTTGGGTACGTGTTTTCCCGATGTATTCGGGGTGGACTGTTTGAATGTGTATGATTATGTGTGACCGCTTTCCAATTTATATTCTGCGAGCGAGGTGATTTCTTCCACTACTCTCATGGGATCAGGCCGTACGCCACGGCAGGTTAATAGATGCATCTATGGTTCGCGTCGTTCGACCCTTCGGCAGTGCACAGTTTACATTTATGTTGGTTTGGGCCGTTCAACCATCGGCATTTCCTGCGCATGATATTTGTTGCATACCATCTGTGATTTGAACTGTTTAATTGCCTTAAGATATGAGTTGTTAACTGAAATGAAGAAAACTGAGATTTATAATTAATGGAAGAAGTTGTCCTTTCCTGTTGTTCTTTGTTATCTGATTATAACATCTATGTTTAGCATCACACTTGTTTATATTAAATTGACCTCTAGCAAGTGTCAAAGTCGACCTCTCATCACTACCTCTTCGAGGTTAGGCGGGATACTTACTGAGTACACGTTGTTTTCTTACTCATACTACACTTGTTGTGCATTTTATTGCACATGTACATGTATATCTAGTGGTCCCGCTTGGCATGACTGATATGGGGACTTGAGTGAACTGCACCTCTCGAGACGACCCGCAGCTAGCAGAGTCTCCTTCAGAGTATCGAGTTATACTTTCTTTACTGTCCCATTTGTATACTAGACGGTTATTTTATTTCATTTGGGTTTTCTTAGAAATTATTCATGTACTTGTGACACTGTGTTCTGGGATGTATTTGTTAATTGAGGTGTTAAAACCTTGTTACCTACTCGGTAAAATTTTATCGATTTTCATATAATGAAACGAAAAATAACGATTTCAAAATAATAAAATAAGAATTTTAATTATCTATTGAGTGTTGGCTTGCCTGACAATGGTGTCCGGCGCCATCATGACCTTTAGCAAATTTTTGGGTCGTGACATGCTGCAAGGAGTTCAATTAAGAAATTAAGGCACATAGACATGTTATTCTAGGCTAACAGGGTAACTACGCATGCTAGTATATTCAATTAAGGTGAAAACAGGTAATTACTTAGTAAAAATCAGGTTTTTCAACAAATAGCTCGTGTACGAACTCGTCACCTCGCGTATACGGCGCTCACATAGCAATATCAGTACCAAATCCTAAGGGGATTTTCCCAACACAAGTTTAGGCAAGCCACTTACCTCGAACCAAGGCCCGCTTCTGCGAACAAGGCACGCTTCTACGAGCCCGCTTCTGCGCTCCTCTGCCGCTTTTGCGTGTTCGCCTCTGCGGATCTATGGACGCACCTGCGATCCCAGATGGGCAGGTCCAAAGTCACTTCTGCGGCTCAATGGCCGCTTCTGTGGCGCCGCACCTACGGCCCTAAGTGTGCAGGTGCGATTACACCAGGTGCAACAAGCTTCAGCCCTTCCAACACAATGCCAAAAGATCCACTAACCACCCGAAATCAACTCGAGGCCCCCGAGACCTCAACCAAACATACCAACCTGTCCTAAAACACCATACGAACTTAGTCGATCCCTCGAATCATGCCAAACAACGCTAAAAATAAAATTCACCCTCCGATTCAAACTTGATGAACTTGAAACTTCCAATTTTCATAACCGACACCGAAACCTATCAAACCACGTCCGATTGACCCCAAATTTGGTACACAAGTCATATTCAACCCTACGGACCTACTCCAACTTTTGGAATCAGAATCCGACCCCGATATCGAAAAGTCTACTACCGGTCAAAATATCCAAAAATTCGACTTTTGTCATTTCAAGCCTAAATGAGCTACAGACCTCCAAAATACAATCCGGATACGCCTTTAAGCCCAAAATCACACAACGGAGCTAACGGAATCGACAGAACTCCATTTAGGAGTCGTCTTCACACAGTTCTGACTACGGCCAAAATCCTAAGACTCAAACTTCTGCTTAGGGACTAAGTGTCCCAAAACACTCCGAAATCGCAACCAACACCTCCTGGCAAGACACATAAGCAGAAGAAGATACGGGGAAAGCAGTAAACAGGGGATCGGGACTATAACTCTCAAAATGACCGGTCGGGGCTCTCTCTCTCTCTCTCTCTCTCTCTCTCTCAATATATATATATATATATATATATATATATATATATATATACGTACATGTACATATATATATGTATAAAAGCTATATCCGACACATTTAAAAACAAAGTGTATAGTTATATAAGATGTAGTGCTATATATATAGTATATTTAAGTTTTAGCAACAAAAATATATGAATATAGCATATATTATGTTAATATAGCATTTATATGTATACATATATTGTTGTTGCTACAAATTACGCATTAATATTACACTACATCTTATAGAACTATATATAAAATGTATAAATAATATAGTATAATATAGCATACATATATAAGTTATACTCGATATATATATATATATATATATATGCACGTATTAATGCTATATTAACATATGCTATATTCATATGTTGTTGTTGATAAAACTTGAATATTAATATATATAGCACTACATCTTATAGAACTACACACTTTATTTTTTAAATGTGTTATAGTAAGATTTAATCGAATATAGCTTATATATATCAGTTAAACAAATTATATTTTATTTTAAAATAAGTTACTAACCGATTAAAGTAATTAAAAAAAATAGATACACACATATAGAAGTAATTACAAAAACACATATATAAATAATTAAAAAAACACATACACCCATTCATAAGTAATTAAAAAAAACATACACACATATAAAAGTAATTAAAAAAAATACACACACACATATAAGTTAAATATTAAATATTATAATTTGACAAAACCAACTGACTTCGGATGGTATTGTAATTAAATTAATTATAAAAATAATTTAAGAATCAATTATCGACCGATTTCGGTCGGTAATGTGTAGTCAAACAGTCAAAATGAATTTAACAATACCGACCGTTTTTTTCGACCGACTCCGATCGTAAATTTCTAATTAAGGGCAGACCTAGACGGGTTTCTTCCCCATTTTTCTCTTTACTCTTTCTCTCACTCTTTCTTCCACATCCGAAAATCCTTCCCGAATCCCACCCAAATCACCTCATCACTCCCTTCTCACCCAAAATCAACC
>ML372417.1:21501-51308 GCA_005239525.1 Nicotiana knightiana
CCCCTCACTTCGTCTCTCCCGTGCAACCACTGTTTCTTCGCCGCCATTGCGCCTCCGCCACCACTATCGTGCCACCACTTCTCCTCCGCCACTGCCACTGCCACCGCCATTGTCGCGCCACTCCCAAAATCATACCCCTATCCTCTCTTTGAAGGTTAATTATCCATATTTGTTAATTTTAGTTATATAAATTCCTTCAATTTTAATTAATACGTATATATATATATATATATATATCGAGTATAACTTATATATGTATGCTATATTATACTATACTATTTATACATCTTATATATAGTTCTATAAGATGTAGTGCTATATTAATGCGTAATTTGTAGCAACAACAATATATGTATACATATAAATGCTATATTAACATATGTTATGTTAATATATGCTATATTCATATATTTTTGTTGCTAAAACTTAAATATACTATATATATATAGCACTACATCTTATATAACTATACACTTTGTTTTTAAATGTGTTATAGTAAGATTCAATCGAATATAGCTTATATATATCAGTTAAACAAATTATATTTTATTTTAAAATAAGTTACTAACTGATTAAAGTAATTAAAAAAATAGATACACACATATAGAAGTAATTTAAAAAAAGACATATATAAGTAATTAAAAAAACACATACACTCATTCATAAGTAATTAAAAAAAACACATACACACATATAAAAGTAATTAAAAAAATACGCACACACACACACATATAAGCTAAATATTAAATATTATAATTTGACAAAACTGACTAACTTCGGATGGTATTGTAATTAAATTAATTATAAAAATAATTTAAAAATCAATTATCGGCCGATTTCGGTCGGTAATGTGTATTCAAACAGTCAAAATGAATTTAACAATACCGACCGTTTTTTCCGACCGACTTCGATCGTAAATTTCTAATTAAGGGCAGACCTAGACGGGTTTCTTCCCCATTTTTCTCTTTACTCTTTCTCTCACTCTTTCTTCCACATCCGAAAATCCTTCCCAAATCCCACCCAAATCACCTCATCACTCCCTTCTCACCCAAAATCAACCACCCCCACCCCTCACTTCGTCTCTCCCGTGCCACCACTGTTTCTTTGCCGCCATTGCGCCTCCGCCACCACTATCGTGCCACCACTTCTCCTCCGCCACTGCCACCGCCACTATCGCGCCACTCCCAAAATCATACCCCTATCCTCTCTTTGAAGGTTAATTATCCATATTTGTTAGTTTTAGTTATATAAATTCTTTCAATTTTATAAACTAGGGTTTACAAGTTGGGATTTTAGGGATTTTGGGATTTTGTAACTAAAGATTACTATGTAATTTAATTCTACCAAATTAAGCAACGGAATAACTAACATTGTGACGACCTGGCCGGTCACCTTGAGAGTTGTAGCCCCGTTTCCCTATTTTTTTTTGCTTCCTTTGTGTTCTACAATTGTTATATGTCTTACCGAGTTGGTTGGTTTGGGTCTGGACTGATGTCAGAGTGAATTGAGATACTTAGTCTCTTATTTGGAAGCTTAAGTTGGAAAAGTCGACCGGATGTCGACTTATGTGTAAACGGCCTCAGATTTGAGTTTTGATGGTTCCGTTAGCTCCGCTAGGTGATTTTGGACTTAGGAGCACATCCGGAATGTGATTTGGAGGTCCGCATTAGAATTAGGCTTAAATTGGCGAAAGTTGAAATTTTGGCGAATTTGACCGGCAGCGGAAATTTGATATCGGGGTCGAATTTGATTTTCAGGAATTTGAGTAGGTTCATGGTGTAATTTATGACTTGTGCGCAAAATTTGAGGTCAATTGGACATGGTTTGGTAAGTTTCGACGTCGTTTGTGGAATTTGGACGTTTAGAAGTTCTTTAGGCTTGAATTTAAACGGGTGTAATATATGTTTTGATGTTGTTTTGGGTGATTCGAAGGTTTGACTAAGTTCGTATTGTGTTATATGACTTGTTGGTATGTTTGGTTGAGGTCCCGGGGGACTCGGGTTGATTTCAGGAGGTTAACAGACTTGGTTTGGAATTTGTAAAGTAGCTGAAGTGTTGTTGCTACTGGTGTAATCGCACCTCTGGATTGGTCACCACAGGTGCGAGCCCATAGAAGAGGATAAGGAACCGCAGAAGCGGCCAAGGATGAGTTGATCAGAGGTCACAGGTGCGAAGATTATCCCGCACCTGCGATGGTCGTAGACGCGGGCAAGAGGGCATAGATGCGAGGTTGATCCGCAGGTGCGATGGGTTTCTCCCCACTGCAGTATGTGCATATGCGGTCCTGTGATCGCTGAAGTGGAGGCAGCTGGATAAGTGACTTCCGCAGGAGCAGGAATTTTACCGCACAAGCGGCTCCGCAAGTGCGAAAAGTCTGGGAAGAAGGTTTAAAAACAAGGATTCGCGATTTTAGTCTCATTTCAACATATTAGACTCGGACTTAGGCGATTTTGGAGAGGATTTTTTAGGGGATTATTGAGGTAAGCTTGTTGTACACGTTTTTATCATAAATCTTGTTTCCCTGCTGATTTTCACCACCTAGATTATATAGTTTTGAGGTGAAATTTGGGGGTTTGAGGCTAGGGATTTGGAGAATGAATTTTGGGGATTTGGATGACCCGTTGATGCCGGATTTTGGTAAATTTGGTATAGCTAGACTCGTGAGTGAATGGGCTTTCGGGTTTTGTGACTTTTGTCGGATTTTGAGACGTGGGTTCGGGGGGGCGAGTTGAGCCTATTTCGGATTTTTGGTTTAGAATTTCATGTTTTCTTTATGAAATTGATTACCTGGTACTGCTTGTGACTAGATTCGGGACATTTAGAGACTGGTTCGAGGGGCAAAGGCATTTTGGAGTAGGATTGTGCACAATTGAGGTAAGTAACGCTTTCAAACTTGGTTCTGAGGGTTCGAAGCCCCGAACTATGTGTTATATGATTGGTATTGAGGTGACGCACATGCCAAGTGACGGGCGTGCAGGCGTGCACCGTGAGAATTGTGGTCTGGTTTGTTATACGGCACTGTGTAGTGATAATATCTTGTTGATATCTGTGTTTTCATCATGTGATAAAGTAACTGAGCTGTCAATCATGTTAGATATCATGTTTAGGCTTTATGTCGGTACTGCTGGGACCTATAGTGGTCGTTTCCTGTTGTCACTTTACTGATTTTATTGATATTTCGTACTCAATCGTATACATGCATTTCATATCATATCCCAGTCTCAGTTGTTATCTATTGATTCATCATATTACTGTTTCGGGCTAATTTGATGATATTTTGGGTCCATGAGTGAGACTGGAGAGATTGATGACTGAGTGAGGCCGAGAGCCGATTATGAGTGACAACGATGGGATCGGGCTGCACGCCGCAACGGTTATAATGATGTTATGATAGCGCTTAGGCTGTAAGAGCCTCTCCGGAGTCTATAACACACCCCTAGTGAGTGTGGTTGATATTATTGAGGGATGGATCTTTCCTGGAAATGAATTTTGTCCGAAGTACTTGATACCTGGAGATGGATCTTCTCCATAGGGTTGGGTTGGCCTTTCCTCGGTACTGGGTGACCTATGGTCAGTGTTGTATATACTCTCGGATGGATCTTCCCTGGGCCGTGTAAACCATACACAATACCGAGTGGTTGAGATATCTAGAGTGTGAGCACTTAAGGTTGACATCATGGTGCATCAACATGTGCATCGACATAGAGATAGCAGAGTTATATTCATTACACCGTTCGAATCTGCTATACTTTACTGTTTTGAGTTGCCTATGTAAATTTGAAAGCATGCCTACGTTTCTGCATAATTATTTCTATTTTATCAGTGCAAGTTGAGTTCTTCACTATCTTTCAGTCCAAAGTTTGGACTTGTTACTTACGGAGTTGGATGTACTCACGTTACACCCTGCACCTTGTGTGCAAATCCAGGCGTTTCTGATCACGGCGGCGGCTGTTGATTGAGGCATCAGAGTTCGGGGACTATCGAGGTAGTTTTATGGCGTTCGCGGGCGTTGATTCCCCTTCCTTATTCTATCTGTACTTTCAATATTATTCTCCAGATACTGTTGTGGGCTGTATTCTGGTTTTAGACGCTCATGTACTCAGTGACACCCCTGTTTTGGGATGGATTGTATCGTATTTTGGATAAATTCTATTTTAAAAAGGCTTTTGTTTAATATTAATTATTCAAATGTTATTTCTAAAAGTGTTTTTACAGTGTTGAAAATTTTGAATTGTGGCTTGCCGATAGGCGCCATTACAACGGTCGTTTTTGGGTCGTGACAAACACTCTCCAAAAATTTGAAGTGAGAATGAAGAAATTGAAATGTACGTAGAATTGAATAAATGGCTTGATGTGCTCTTGTCTTTTTAGCTTATATATGGAGAGATTAAAGAATACATTTAAAATTTGAAATGAATACTACATTCAGTTATACACAAAGTAATTAATATTAATAAAAGGAAAATAAGCATTATGATTTATGAGAGGCTTTGTGGCCTCTTTAATACGTATTAACATCACTTCTTTAAATAGTCTTTGTAGCCTCTTAAATTAAGATGGTTTAATTGTACTATTTAGTAGCTTTTTTGGACTATCAAAATGAGAAGGAAAAGGCAAAAAAAAGAGAGGAGAATTAAGGATAATTAGTCTAATTGAATGGCTTAACTAATTCAATATTCTAGTGTTTGATGTATTTTGTAACTAAATTTTATTATGTAACTTAATTCTATAAATTAATTTGAATTATGATTAATAAATGTAATTTGTTTTGTTCTTTATGTAGATGGACTATCGTGGTTGGATGTATAATAGGAATTATTCTAACCGTCATTTTTTTAGGGAGGAATTTATAGAAGGGGTTAAGGAATTTATTAGGCATGCAATGTCACCTGAACCATTTCGGATTGGAGGGGTGCTTAGGTGTCCTGGTACGAAGTGCAAGTGTTTGCATTTGTTGGGTCCGGAGGATGTTACGACTCATCTTTATAGAAAAGGGTTTATGGATAATTATTTTGTGTGGATTAGTCATGGAGAGGTTGATGTTACTGATGGTATATTTCATAACGTAATTGTTGGTGAAAGTAGTAGGTCGGTGGAGAATAAAATTCAACATCATAGATAGCATGCAATGGTTGCGGATGCTTTTGGGATGCACTTCGATTTTGAAACCCATGAAAGTGTTAAACAACCTCCTAACGAAGAGGCAAAATATTTTTATGAACAGTTAGAGGCCGCTAGTCATCCACTAAAGGAAGGGAGTATGCACTATCAGTTGTCTGTTGCAGTTAGATTATTAAGTATCAAATTAGATACCAATATTTCTCAAGCGGGAATGGATTCTTTCATTAGCCTTATGAGTGAACTAGTTCGCCCAACTTTCAACATACCCGTAGATTTCTATAAGGCTAAAAGATTGGTTTCTAAGTTAGGACATCTCGTCTATGAGAATCGATTGTTGTGAAGATGGTTGCATGTTGTATTATAAGGGTGATGCAGATTTAGAAAGTTGTAAATTTTGTGAAAAACCTCGTTTAAGCGGGTTTCCAGAGGGAAGAATGTTGATGTGAAGTCGATGCATTATTTACCTCTTATTCCTAGATTAAAGAGGTTGTACGCATTGACGCTCCTCATATGAAATGGCGCTATGTAAATAGAAGGTCGACCGGTGTTATGGGTCATCCTTCATAAGGGGAAGCTTGGAAGCATTTTGATAGGACATATCCGAATTATGCTAGTGAACCGAGGAATGTTCGGTTGAGTTTGTGTGCTGATGGTTTCACGCCATTTTCTATTTCTGCAACACCATATTCATGTTGGTCGGTCTTTATTACGCCGCATAATCTTCCGCCTGAAATATGTATGACTAGTCCATATATTTTTTTAAATTGTGTTATTCCTAGTCCCTGCAATCCAAAGAGTTTGATTGATGTATATTTGCAACCTCTGATTGATGAGCTAAAACAATTGTGGTATGATGGAATTGAGACATATGACATATCAACTAAATTTCAACTTGCGTGCTAACTTAATGTGGACCATTAATGATTTTCCTGCGTATGAAATGTTGTCTGGGTGGATGACTGCTAGAAAGTTAGCATGTCCTTACTGCATGGAAAATGGTAAAGCGTTCACTTTAAGAAATGGCCGAAAGCAGTCATGGTTTGATTGTCATCGTCAGTTCTTTCCAGTTGATCATGAGTTCAGAAAGATGAAGAACGCATTCAAAAAGAATACAGTTGAACATGATTTGCCACCTCTAATTTTGTCCGGTGAGGAAATTTGGGAGAGGTTTCAGAACTTCACTAAAGTTATCGAGGCCCCACCTTCCAGATTTCCAGGATATGGTGTTACTCATAACTGGAACAAACAGAGCATATTTTGGGAGTTGCCATATTGGAAGGATAATCTTCTCCGACACAATCTTGACGTCATGCATATTGAGAAGAACTATTTTGAAAATTTGTTCAACAAAGTGATCGATGATAAGAATAAGACTAAAGATAACCAGAAGGCTAGACTGGACTTACAAGAATATTGCAGGCGACCTGAATTACATTTGTAGTATGAGAACAATGGTAAGGTGTTCAAGACCAAGTCCAGCTACACATTCACTTTGGAACAAAGACGACAAATTTGTGAGTGGGTTACAAACCTAAAGATTCCCGAGGCCTATGCTTCGAACCTTATGGTTGAAGGAAAGCTAACTCATATGAAAAGTCATGACTGTCACATCTTCATGGAAACCTTAATTCCTATTGCATTTTGTGGTTTGCCTGAAAATATATGGAAACCCATCATAGAGATAAGTTTGTTCTTCAAAGACTTATGTTCTACCACATTAAGGGAAGAAAACCTATTTCAAATGAATCAGAACATTCCTGTAATCAGTAATAAGCTGGAAAGGATTTTTCCTTATGGTTTCTTTGATTTGATAGAACACCTTCCAATTCATCTTGTACATGAGGCGCGACTTGGAGGGTCGGTTCAATGCAGGTGGATGTATCCATTCGAGAGGTAATGATCAAACCTTGATTTATTCTTGTAATTTCTTTAATGTTATCGTCTAATATGACAATGTGCAGGACTATCTCAAGTGTAAATGATTTGTTAAATAGAGGAATAGGATTGAAGGATCCATATGCGAAGCCTGTCTTGCAAAGGAAACTGCCCATTTTTGTTCTTACAACGTAATGACCTGGTAGGTCATTTTGTGATTTATCACCCCGATCCCCTAATAATTGCTTTCCCCATGTCTATTTCTTCTTTTGGGACTTGTCAGAACGTTGAGTGGTGAAATTCATAGAGTTTTTGGACACATAGTCCTTATATGTGAGTTTAAGCTTGAGAAATTGGGCCACAGTTGGAACTGTGTGAAGACGGGTACGGAATGGGATTCCGTCGACTCCGTTAGCTCCGTTAGGTGATTTCGGAGTTAGGAACGTGTCCGGAATGTGTTGTCGAGGTCTGTAGTAGATTTAGGCTTGAATTGGCGAAAGTTAGAAATTCGGCGATTTCGGCCAATAGGTGAAATTTTGATATCGGGCTCGGAATGGAATTCCGAGAGTGGATGCAGGTCTGTTGTGTCATTTGTGACCTGTGTGTAAAATTGGAGGTCATTCGGACTAGTTTTGATGTGTTTTGGCATCAGTTGTAGATTGTGGAAATTTCATAAGTTCTTAGGCTTGAATCCATGTATAATTGGTGATTTTGGTGTTAGGTGATGTGTTTTGGAGGCTCGACTAAGTTTGGATAAGGTATTAGGACTGGTTGCTAAGTTTGGTTGAGGTCCCAGGAGCCTCGGGGATGTTTCACATACTCAACGGGTGATTTTTGGAACTTGGAAAACAACTTAACCATTGCTGGTTCTGGTATCTCACACCTGCGGACGGGGAACCGTAGGTGCGGACACGAAGGTGCGGAAGAGGGGCTCGCAGTTGCGGGCTTGGTCAAGGTCAACCAGTTCTCGCAGGTGCGGTTGGGGTTCCGCAGGTGCGGAGCCGCAGATGCGGCCCAGGGACCGCAGGTGCGACCCCAATCCTTTTAGTGGTTTTTCGCACCTGCGATGGATTTTCCGCACGTGCGGGACCGCACGTGCGGTCCAAGGGGCACGGTGCAGAATCACTGGGCATTTTATATCAAATTAGAGGGCTTGAAATTCATATCTTCTAAAAAACAATTTGGAGCTCGGGTGTAGGCGATTTGGAGTGGGTTTTGAGGAAAAGATTCATAGGTAACAATTCCTAACCTTATTTCACTTGTGTATAATTTATCTATAGAAAATTCTTCCATGCAATCAAGGAATTTGGGTGAAAATCATGAAAATGGGAAGAAGTTTCCCCAAATAGAAATCCGAGAATTTAATAAGATTTTGACGTCAGTTTTCGATGATTCTTGTTCGAGTGAGTTCATGAGTGAATGGGTGTTCTAAATTTGTAACTTTCACTGGATTCCGAGACGTGGGCCCGGGGGACTTTTTGGACAATTTTCCTAATTTCGCGTATTTAGCCTCGAACTTATTAGCTATTTTGATTCATTAAAGTGATATTTATATTATGCAATCGAATTGAATAGATTTGGGTCATTTGGAGTCGGATACTCATGGCAAGAGCGTGGTTTTGAGTTGAGTAGCGCAGTCGAGGTAAGTGGCTTGCCTAACTCTGTGTTGGGGACTTCTCCTTAGGCTATTTTAATATTGTTTTATGTTTTTTGGGCGCCGTGTACGTGAGGTGACGAGTACGTACACGGGTCATTGTTGCTAAAACTCCATTTTTCCCTCCATGACTTAAATCATTTCATTCCTATTTCACTGTCTCATGTATTGACTATATAGTTTAGACTAGGAAGTAGCATGTCTACCTGTTTTACTTGAACTTCCCCTAGTTGTTACTATGTGTACCATGTTTAGGTAGTTTTATCCATTTTTTTGCTTGTGATTTTTCCTAGACTGTTTTAAATAAATATTGTATCCAGTATTTGTACTGCATTGCATATTTAAATTGGGACTACGGACGAGATTCCGGGAGCTTTCCCCCTGTACTGCATTGCATATTTAAATTGGGACTACGAACGAGATTCTGGGAGCTTTCCCCCTGTACTGCATGGCATATTTAAATTGGGACTATAGACGAGATTCCGGGAGCTTTCCCCTTGGGAACGAGATTCCGGGAGCTTCCAGCAGCCAGCAGTATTCCAGCTCCTCCTAGACCTCAGGAGTTCTATTATGCACCGCCAATATCCAGTGTGCCTTCAGTTCAAGGTACTATTTACGGCTAGCCCAACAGGCCAGCTCCTATTCAGTCTCAGCCACAGTGTCCTCCGAGGGGTTGTTTTGAGTGTGGTGACACTCGTCACTTGATTAGAGACTGCCCCAGGTCCAGGAGGGGTGCACCTCCACAGTCTTATCAGCCTCCACGTGCTCCGCGGGGTCCTCCGGCTATTCTTCCAGCCCTAGTTGCCACTCCACCTCCTCAGTCAGCTCGAGGTGGGGTTTGGGGAGGTAGAGGTCGCCCTAGAGGGGGAGGCCAGTCCAGGCCAGGTACTATGCCCTTCCAGCCCGTTCCGAGGTTGTTGCTTCAGACTCGGTCATCACAGGTATTGTCCCTGTCTGCCATAGGGATGCATCTGTGTTATTTGATCCAGGCTCTGCATATTCATATGTGTCATCTTATTTTCCTCCACATTTGGGGATATCTCGGGATTCTTTGAGTTCCCTTATTTATGTATGTACTCCTATGTGAGACTCTCTAGTTATGGACCGCGTATATCGGTCGTGTTTGATTTCTCTTAGTGGTTTTGAGACCAGGGCTGATTTATTATTACTCAGCATGGTAGATTTCGATGTTATCTTAGGCATGGACTGGTTGTCGCCCCATTATGCTAGTCTTTATTGTCACGCTAAGACCTTGATGATGGCTATGCCAGGCTTGCCGAGATTAGAGTGGAGAGGTACCTTAAAGTATACTCCCCGCAGGGTCATTTCATTTCTTAAGGCTCAGTGGATGGTTGAGAAGGGGTGTGATGCGTACTTGGCCTATGTGAGAGATATCAGTGTTGATACCCCTCCAGTTGAGTCAGTCCCAGTAGTGAGGGACTTTCCTGATGTATTCCCAGCTGATGTTCTGGGTATGCCGCCCGACAGAGATATTGATTTCGGAATTGACTTGTTGCCGGGAACTCAGCCCATTTCTATCCCTCCTTACCATATGGCTCCTCCTGAGTTGAAGGGGTTGAAGGATCAATTACAGGAGTTGCCTGATAAGGGTTTCATCAGACCCAGTGTATCACCTTGGGGTGCTCCAGTATTATTGTGAAGAAAAAGGAGGGTTTTATGCGTATGTGTATTGATTATCGGCAGTTGAACAAGGTCACCGTGAAGAATAGGTATCCTTTGCCTCGCATTGATGATTTATTCGACCATCTACAGGGTTCCATGGTATTCTCCAAGATTGACTTGCGTTCTGGCTATTATCAGTTGAAGATTCGGGAGCCAGATATCCCGAAGACTGCCTTCAGGACCAGATATGGCCACTATGAGTTTCTTGTTATGTCATTTGGGCTGACCAATGCCCCAGCAGCTTTTATGCATTTGATGCACAATGTGTTCTGGCCTTATCTTGATTCCTTCATCATTGTGTTTATTGACGACATCCTGGTGTATTCCCGATCACGGGAAGATCATGAGCAACATTTGAGGACTGTGCTTAAGACTTTGAGGGAGAAGAGATTGTATGCAAAATTTTCTAAATGTGAGTTCTGGCTTGACTCAGTGGCATTCTTATGCCACATAGTGTCTTGGGATGGGATCAAGGTAGATCCGAAGAAGGTGGAGGCGGTACAGAGTTGGCCTAGACCGTCATCAGTTATGGAGATCCACAGTTTCCTTAGTTTGGCTGGGTACTATCGCCGTTTTGTGGAGGAATTTTCATCCATTGCAGCACCGATGACCAGGTTGACTCAAAAGGGTGATCCGTTCAGGTGGACTAAGGAGTGTGAGGAGAGATTTAAGAAGCTCAAGACAGCCCTGACTTCAGCTCCAGTGTTGGTATTGCCTTCGGGTCAGGGTCCTATACCGTCTATTGTGATGCTTCGAGGATTGGCCTCGGAGCGGTGTTGATGCAGGATGGTAGGGTGATTGCCTACGCGTCCAGACAATTGAAGGTGCATGAGAAGAACTATCCGGTTCATGATCTTGAGTAGGCAGCGATTGTTCACGCACTAAAGATATGACATCATTTTTTATACGGTGTTCCCTGTGAGATTTTCACTGTTCACCGGAGTTTGCAGCACATATTCAACAGAAGGGCCTCAATTTGGGCCATAGGAGATGGTTGGAGTTGCTAAAGGACTATGACATCACTATATTATACTACCCGGGGTAGGCCAATGTGGTGGCCGACGCCTTGACTCGCCGGGCGGAGAGTTTGATGAGTTTGGCATATCTTCCGGCAGTTGAGAGGCCCTTAGCCTTAGATATTCAGTCCTTAGCCAGTCAGTTCGTGAGGTTGAATCTTTTAGAGCCTTTCCATGTGTTTAGCTTGTGTGGTGGCTCGGTTCTTTATGACCACATTCGAGGGCGCCAGTATGATGATCCCTACCTTCTGGTTCTTCAGGACAGGGTTCGACGAGGTGACTCCAGGGATGTGACTATAGGAGATGACGGTGTAATGAGGATGCAGGGGCGGATCTGTGTTCCCAATGTGGATGGGCTTCGGGAGTTGATTCTTGAGGAGGCTCATAGCTCGCGGTATTCCATTCATCTGGGTACCGCGAAGATATACCAGGATATGAGACAACACTATTGGTGGAGAAGGATGAAAACGGATATAGTGGAGTTTGTGGCCAAGTGTCTCAACTGTCAGCAAGTCAAATATGAGCATCAGAGACCGGGAGGGTTACTTTAAAAGATTGAGCTTCCAGAGTGGAAGTGGGAGCGAATCACCATGGACTTCATGGTTGGACTTCCTTGGACTTGGAAGAAGTTCGATGCTATTTGGGTGATTGTAGATCGGCTGACCAAGTCAACCCATTTCATTCCGGTGTTGACGACATACTCCTCCGAGAGGTTGGCGGAGATTTATATCAGAGAGATTGTTCGCCTCCACGGTATTCCAATATCTATCATTTCAAACAGAGGTACACAGTTCACTTCACGGTTATGGAGAGCCGTTCAGCAGGAGCTAGGCACCAGGGTAGAGTTGAGTACAACCTTTCACCCTCAGACAGACGGGCAGTCCGAGCGCACGATTCAGATTTTTGAGGATATGCTTCGTGCCTGTGTGATGGATTTTGGAGGGTCATGGGACCGATACTTTCCACTTGCAGAGTTTGCTTATAATAACAGCTACCAATCCAGCATTCAGATGGCGTCGTATGAGGCTTTGTATGGTACACGGTGCCAGTCCTCAGTGGGATGGTTTGAGCTGGGCGACGCACGATTGTTGGGTACAGATTTAGTCCAGGACGCCCTAGACAAGGTGAAAGTGATTCAGGAGAGACTTCGTGCAGCTCAGTCAAGGAAGAAGAGTTATATGGATCGGAAGGTTCGTGATTTGGCATTTATGGCTGGTGATCGGGTTTTGCTTCGGGTATCGCCCATGAAGGGCGTCATGAGGTTCGGGAAGAAGGGTAAGCTGAGTTCGAGCTTTATTGGCCCTTTTGAGGTGTTGCGACGTGTTGGGGAGGTTGCTTATGAGCTAGCCCTGCCTCCCAACCTAGCAGGAGTTCATCCGGTATTCCACGTCTCCATGCTCTGGAAGTATCACGGTGACCGACTCATGTTTTGGATTTCAGTTCACTCCAGTTGGACAAGGATTTATCATATGTTGAGGAGCCAGTAGCTATATTGAATAGACAGGTCAGAAAGCTCATGTCAAAGGATATTGCGTCAGTAAAGGTTCAGTGGATGGGTCAACCGGTCGAGGAGGCGACTTGGGAAATCGAGCAGGATATGCGCAGCCAGTACCCTCATCTTTTCATAGCTTCAGGTATGTCTTTATACTCGTTCGAGGACGAACAATTTTCTTAAGATGGGGAGAATGTAACGGCCCGGTAGGTCGTTTTGTGAGTTAGCGCCCTGATCCCCTAATAACTGCTTTCCTATGTCTATTTCGGCTTTTGTGACTTGTCGAAATGTTGAGTGGTGAAATTTGGAGAGTTTTTGGACACATAGTCCTTATATGTGAGTTTAAGCTTGAGAAATCGGGCCGCAGTTGGAACTGTGTGAAGACGGGTCCGGAATGGGATTCTATCGACTCCGTTAGCTCCGTTGGGTGATTTCGGAGCGTGTCCGGAATGTGTTGTCGAGGTCTGTAGTAGATTTAGGCTTGAGTTGGCGAAAGTTAGAAATTCGACGATTTCGGCCGATAGGTTAAATTTTTATATCGGGCTCGGAATGGAATTCTGAGAGTGGTTGTAGGTCCGGTGTGCCATTTGTGACCTGTGTGTAAAATTTGAGGTCATTCGGACTAGTTTTGATGTGTTTCGGCATCAATTGTCGATTTTGGAAATTTCATAAGTTCTTAGGCTTGAATCCATGTATAATTGGTGATTTTGGTGTTAGGTGATGTGTTTTGGAGGCTCGACTAAGTTTGGATAAGGTATTAGGACTAGTTGGTAAGTTTGGTTGAGATCCCGGGGTCCTCGGGGATGTTTAGGATGCTCAACGGGTGATTTTTGGAACTTAGAAAACAGCTGAACCATTGCTGGTTCTGGTGTCTCGCACCTGCGGACAGGGAACCGCAGGTGCGGACACACAGGTGCGGAAGAGGGGCTCGTAGGTGCGGGCTTGTTCAAGGTCAACCAGTTCTCGCAGGTGCAGTTGGGGTTCCGCAGGTGCGACCCCAGTCCTTTTAGTGGGTTTTCGCACATGCGATGGATTTTCCGCAGGTGTGGTCTAAGGGGCGCAGGTGCGAAATCGCTGGGCATTTTATCAAATTCGAGGTCTTGAAATTCATATCTTCTAAAAAACAATTTGGAGCTCGGGTGTAGGCGATTTGGAGTGGGTTTTGAGGAAAAGATTCATAGGTAACAATTCCTAACCTTATTTCACTTGTATATCATTTATCTATAGCAAATTCTTCCATGCAATCAAGGAATTTGGGTGAAAATCATGAAAATGGGAAGAAGTTTTCCCAAATAGAAATCCGACAATTTAATAAGATTTTGACGTTGGTTTTCGATGATTCTTGTTCGAGTGAGTTCGTGAGTGAATGGGTGTTCTAAATTTGTAACTTTCACTCGATTCCGAGACGTGGGCCCGGGGGACTTTTTGGACAATTTTCCTAATTTCGCACATTTAGCCTCGAACTTATTAGCTATTTTGATTCATTAAAGTGATATTTATATTATGCAATCGAATTGAATAGATTTGGGCCATTTGGAGTCGGATACTCGTGGCAAGAGCGTGGTTTTGAGTTGAGTAGCGCAGTCGAGGTAAATGGCTTGCCTAACTCTGTGTTTGGGACTTCCCCTTAGGCTATTTTAATACTGTTTTATGTTGTTTGGGCGCCGTGTATGTGAGGTGACGAGTACGTACACGGGTCATTGTTGCTAAAACTCCATTTTTCCCTCCATGACTTAAATCATTTCATTCCTATTTCACTGTCTCATGTATTGACTATATAGTTTAGATTAGGAAGTAGCATGTCTACCTGTTTTACTTGAACTTCCCCTAGTTGTTACTATGTGTACCATGTTTAGGTAGTTTTATCCATATTTTTGCCTGTGATTTTTCCTGGACTGTTTTAAATAAATATTGTATCCGGTATTTGTACTGCATTGCATATTTAAATTGGGACTACGGACGAGATTTCGGGAGCTTTCCCCATGTATTGCATTGCATATTTAAATTGGGACTAGGGACGAGATTCTAGGAGCTTTCCCCTTATACTGCATGACATATTTAAAAATGGGACTACAGACGAGATTCCGGGAGCTTTCCCCCTGTACTGCATTGCATATTTAAATTGGGACTACGGACGAGATTTCGAGAGCTTTCCCCCTGTACCGCATTGCATACTTGTTACTGTGATATATGTTATGCTGAGCAGAGGGCTCCCTGTTATTATTTTCTTTTAGCTCATTGTTTCTACTGATTTGCCTTAGCTTATTATATCTCTCTGTTAAAATTTTAAACTGTTTTTACTATAAAAACAGTAGAGCCTTAACCTGACCTCGTCACTACTCGACTGGGGTTAGGCTTGGCACTTACTGGGTACCAATTTGTGGTGTACTCATGCCCTTTCCTGCACATGTTTTTCGTGTGCATATCCTGGTACCAACGCTCAGTTTCGTGGCTAGGGGTCCGAGCAGCAGCTTCTAGGAGACTGAAAGGTAATTCTGCCGCGTCCGCAGAGTCCTTCGAGTCACCTTCCACTCCAGATTTAGATAGATTTTTCATGTAAATTCCCTCATGTTGTATAGATCTATTTTGAAACAGAGCTTGTGACTAAAGTGATATTCCGGGTTTTTGGGAAATTGTATTTTGTACGCGCCAAGTGGCGACGTTTCATTTGTAGACTCACTTATTTCCGTCTTTATTTCATTGCTTCTATTTAATATTTGTTCCGCAATTAGGCTTACCTAGTCGTAGAGACCAGGTGACGTCACGATGCCTTTCGGAGGGTAAATCGGGTCGTGACATACAACTTTGACAGTCATGTGCCATGTGCTAGAAATAGGACCAATCGGCACAATGTCGTGATTGAGATTGATCGATTATATCCACCAATGTCCATATTCAATCAACCAGACCGAGGTTCTAAAGATCGAACAAAAAGGGGCCTAAGTAGTATGGAGTACAAATCAGCTTCAAATCATATGTTGCTAAATTGTCCGGAAGTTCAACCCTTTCCTAAGTGGGGAAAGATATTATTATGGTGTGATCAAAGAGATTCTAGAATTGTCATATTCAGGTTGGCCAAATAAGAAGATCGTACTTTTCCGATGCAAGTGGTTTGACCCAACACCTAGAAGAGGTACAAATGTACACTCGCAGTACAACATAATTGAGGTTAATAAAAAGAGGGAGTATGATCTCTATGATCCTTTTATAATTTCATAAAAAGTTAGGCAAGTGTATTATGCTCCATATCCATTGCGGAGGGATAAGGCTGATTGGTTGGTTGTAATCAAAACTAAGCCTGTTGGATGGGTGGAAGTTGAGAATGTGCTAGATGTTGCTTACCAAAACGATACCTCAAGTGTTAACCAAATGGTAGATGATCAGTTAGAAAATGAATTAGAACATCCTCAACGCATATTAGAAGAAGTTGATATGGAGGAAATAACAATCATAGAAAATGAGGATGAAGAATCAGCTAGTGAAAATGAAATAAGTGAAGAGGAAGAATTTTCAAACGAGGAAGGATACTTCACAGACGACTAGCATGTTAGTTTTTTCAAGCGCTCTCAACTGTTATAGATTTATATTCTCAATTCTAACATTTTCTTTAATTTATGCAGATGATCGGTAGGGGTTGAGGTAGGTCTAGGAAGGATAAGAGGCCTATTGATCATGATGATGGTGCTACACCCTCGCTTCCTTCCACTCCACACTTGCATCCTCCGCTGCTGGTGGCTGGCAACAATCTTCCAGGCACGCATCTATTCCACCACATCCATCTACTCATCTGACTACCTACCATTCGGCCCCCAAGCGGTATTTTTACCATTCTCCGCCACAGGGCTATACCCCGCTTCCTTACATGATCCTGCATGTAGTTACATGGGTCCATCGAGTCAGCAGTCACAAGGCCATGTGGTGATATGCCCGTTATCTGCTCCATTTGCTTCATCACCACCTGGATCGCATCCATCTAGATTTCAACCATCCATATTGCAGTAGTGGTCTGGATCGCAGCAGGGGTCTAGATCGCTGCAGGGGTGGTGGATCGCAGCCATCTTCATCAGCGACCCCGTCTCTCTCTCCATGGAGTTTGTCTCCTAGCATTTCTAGACTTTGCCTTCGGGATAGTAGTGCTGAGCCAGATGCCTCCCCTTCTACACACGCTTCAGATTCATCGGAGGAAGATGATCCAAAGGAAGTGCGGTATGATCGCTATCATAGGATGATAATCATGCTTGAGGGAAATGGGTAAGATTTGTTTATTACTTTTTTATTTTTGCTGAATTATAATAGTTATTCTTGTTTATTTAATGTAATTTCTATGTTGCACGTTCATACATAATCATCGGACTACAAAGATAATCACTAGAGCTCTTGGTCGGTTGTATGATGCACCCTATGCGACTTGGAGTGACTTTCCACAGGAGCTCGTGCAATAAATTTTCAACCAATTTAAGGTTTTAATACAATTATTATCTATTTAAGCATTATATAAACAATATTTTCATCTAATGTTACACATTTCATTTGCAGAGTAAGTGTGCCTAGGAGGACCGGCATAACAGTGCCATTCTTGCAAACTTTGAGTTCAAATGCAGTAAGAGACTATCCGATTCCTTCTATTCTGCTCGGATGAAGTGCAAGAAGCCTTCATGGGTTCTACCGCACATATGAGAGGGTCTGTTGAAGCAGTGGGCCACTGAGAAGTTTGAGAAGAAGAGTGAACATGGAAAGAAGGCCCGAGCATCTGAGAAGGGTGGCTCCTTGCACTGTGTGGAAGCAATGAGCATGGGGACTGCGAGGAGACTACTGGTAATTCCTTAAAATATTTATTTCTATTTGTATCGAACTATATTTATATATTTTAATTTAGTTAACATATTTTATTATATTTGTAGGGAAAAAAGTGGGAGGAAGATGACTCATGATGGGTTTTTCATGGAGACTCACATCCAGAAGAAGAAGGCACCGACAGATCCAACTAGATGGGTCGAGGACCGGGCGGAGACTGCATATGTAATTTTCATAACTACTATAACTTGAAATTAATATTTATAATATTATATAGTTAATAATTTTTTGTCTTCTAAATAAATGGTCGCTATAAGATTAACGTGGATGAGTACACTCAGAGCTTGCCACCGAATGAGCAAAGCGAGCGACCACCCCTTTCGGATGAACAAGCGCAGAGGATATAGTTGGATGTTGTCGGTGGTCCTAATAATGGGATAGCATACGACCTTCCAGAGAGATCATTTCGGCGCTATATGGTTGGATTGCAAGGTATAGGGACGTCCGCCCAAGGCGAGTCAATTGATAGGTCGAATTTCTCGTCTATGGAGAAGAATATCGCAAAGCTGACAGCAGAGCTTGAAGAGACAAAGGCTATAGAACAAAAAAGAGATAAACAATTTGATACCCTTCAAGTTCAGCTAGAAAAGAAGGACCAACAATTTAATATCCTTCAAGGTCAGCTATCCAATCTTCTTGCTAGTGGTGCTTTCCCAATTCTCCGGTCTCGTGAGTCTTCCCCAAATGCTAATCCTTCTCGTCATGATCCTTTGAACCATGCTGACGATGAAGCTTTTAGTAGTGAAGATGGAGATGATGCAATACAAAACACTTATTGAATGGTATGTATTGCTAAACAAAGTCTTGAAATTTTAGTTGGGAATAGTTTTGAATGATGATTGTATTGTTGATATTGTTTTGTTATTGAACATTTGTATAGTTGTCGTTGTGGTTGGCGTTGTTGTTATTGTTGTTGTTATTGTTGTTGCTATTATTAACATGTTGATTGTGGTTGTTATTAGCGTTGTTGTAGGTTAATTATTGTTGTTGTTGTTGTTGGTTAATTATGGTTGAATGACAACAATGTAATACTGCCATTATAGGATAGATATTAGTTGTAATTGGCAGGTGGTGTAGCTTAAAAGCACGCATATTCTGCCAGGTTTTACCCAGAAAATCGACCGAAGTCAGTCGGAAATCACATTTTTCCCCAGAAATTCAAATTTCCGATCGAGTTCGGTCAGAAATTTCAAATGAAATCTGCATAATCTTAAAATTTCCAACCGAAGTTTGTCGGAAATGTCTTTTTAAATTTATTTATTTTATAATTTACAAATAATTATAAAATTATAATATATTTAAAATTCCGACCGATGTCGGTCGCTATTTGAAAAATAAATTAAAAATAATAATTAATACCGGCCGATTTCGGGCGGTATGTTTGTCTCTGTTGTCAGTCAACGCGTTGAAATAACCGACCATTTTCGGTCGAAAATTTTGATCGATTTCGGTCGCAACAACTTAACGACCATTATTTTTCGACTAATTAAAAGTGATCGAAAATGGGTCACTTTTCCTCAAATTTCGATCGATATCGGTTGATTTTCTTGGACGAAATTAGGCAGTTTTCTAGTAGTGTTAATCACATAAAATGAAAAGAAAGAAGTATCATAATTCCTCGTTTAGTAATCCCCTAAAAGAAAAGAAAGAGAAAAAAGAAGAAGAGAAAAACACTGATAAATGTAAAAATTTCTAGCCGCTTCCAAAAATAGTCGATAATATATATTATATACAACAACAACAACAACAACAACAACAACAACAAACCTAGTAGTTTCCCACAAGTGGGGGTCTGGGGAGGGTAAGATGTACGCAGCCTTACCCCTACCCCTGGAAGCGCAGAGAGACTGTTTCCGATAGATCCTCGACTAGAAAACGATTGAAAAGAAAAGGTAATTGCAACAAGTAGGAATAACAATGAGATGAAATAAGATTGAATCCAAGAATACAAGCAAACTCTAGGTAGTAATAGCCATATGTGAATAAAAGATATCATACTAACACTAATGCTAGCGAACTGAGTAAGACAAAGAGAAATACCCAACTACCTACGAACCTTCTACCCTAATCTTTGACCTCCACACCCTCATGTCTAGGGCCATGTCCTCAGTCAGCTTCAGCTGCGCCATGTCTCACCTAATAACCTCTCCCCAAGACTTCTTAAACCTATATCTACCCATTCTGCTGCCCACCGAGGCTAACCGCTCACACATTCTAACTGGGGCTTCTATACTTCTCCTCTTGACATGCCTGAACCATCTCAACCTCGCCTCCCGCATCTTATTCTCCAGAGGGGCCACTCCCACCTTTTCGCGAATAACTTCCTTCTTAATCTTATCCAACCGGGTATGCCCACACATCTACCCCAACATCCTCATCTCAACTACTTTTATCTTATGGGTATGAGAGTTCTTGATCGGCCAACACTCTGCTCCATACAACATAGTCGGTCTAACTACCACCTTGTAAAACTTACCTTTAAGTCTCAGCGTCACATTCTTATCACATAAGACACCAGAAGTGAACCTCCACTTCATCCCTCCTGCTCCGATACGATGTGTGGCATCTTCATCAATCTCCTCGTTACTTTGTATTATAGATCCAAGGTACTTGAAACTACCTCTCTTGGGGATGGCTTGCGTATCAAGCTTCACCTCCATATTCCCTTCCGGGGTACCATTGCTGAACTTGCACTCCATGTATTCTATTTTGGTCCTACTCAGCTTGAAATCCTTAGACTCTAGGGTTTGCCTCCAAACCTCGAGCCTCTCATTAACACCACCCCACGTTTCGTCAATTAAAATTATGTCATCATCAAATAACATACACCATGTATTCTATTTTGGTCCTACTCAACTTGAAATCCTTAGACTCTAGGGTTTGCCTCCAAACCTCGAACCTCTTATACACCATGTATTCTATTTTGGTCCTACTCAACTTGAAATCCTTAGACTCTAGGGTTTGCCTCCAAACCTCGAACCTCTTATACACCATGTATTCTATTTTGGTCCTACTCAACTTGAAATCCTTAGACTCTAGGGTTTGCCTCCAAACCTCGAGCCTCTCATTAACACCACCCCGCGTTTCGTCAATTAAAATTATGTCATCATCAAATAACATACACCATGACACCTCACCTTGAATGTGTCTCATCAATGCGTCTGTTGCCAAAGAAAATAAGAATGGGCTAAGAGCTGACCCTGGTATATATATATATATATATATATATATATATATATATATCAATTTTGTATTTTGCCAAAAAATTATTACTCCATATGGAGGAAAAAAAGTCAAGCCGTGTTTCTAGCTTTATAGATCGAAGTCCCGCCTTTAAAGGTTGCTTTCACTTTTTCTTCTTCTCTTTTTTTTATTTTTTCCTTTTATAATTCAAACACTAGAATTTTCTTCACGCGAAACTTTTTCAGCCAACATACATTGACATTTTACATATAAATACAGATTCTACAGAAATTTTCTGATCTCTGAATATTCCATTAAATGTCGAATTTTGAGACAACCCCATTTCTCTTTTCCCTTCCATCCACAAATCCCTTTTGCCGCTTATTCAGGTTCCCGATTTCGCATCCTTAATTTCCTTTTTTTAATTTTTTTTTTTATAGTATAATGTATTTTGAATCAGTCTTCATATATGTATGTAATTCTAATTTGTAGATCTAAGTTCAATTTGCAGACCAGTTCTGTGCGTTGATTGATTGATTGATTTAATATGAGCTAATATTGTTCACACATGAATATATATAAACATCTTTTTTTTTTTTTGTGATAGCTATGGGTATTCATCTTGATAGAAATTATGTTTTTTATTTGGTTTCTGATTGTATAGTATAGCTTTATAGTATCAGTTTAATTTTAAGGTTGTGTGGTTTGGGATGTGATGTGAATATAATCTAGGTTGCCATTGTGAGATAGGCAGTTTTTGATCCTTAAAGTGAAAAATTATTGAGGATTGTGAATGATGTAGGGCAGTGGTGATTTGGGGTAATTCTACTCCATATCATGTTTTTCCTTTTTTTTTTTTTTTTTTTTATAACCGATGTTGCCGCACCTCGACTATTCCATCAAGTACCTGCCACTTCTCACCAGTCAAGCTACTTCGTAACTCTGCCCCATGGTTTAGGTAGATGAGAAGAAATCACCTAGTATGTTTTTTTGCCACCGCTGGACTTTGAACTTGAGATGTCGTGGTTCTCTCTTGCCACCCTCTTATTAGGTGGTGGGGGAGTGGTGTAGGATGTGGACCTTTTCTCGGGCCTTTTTTCTTTTGTGTGTAAAAACGAGTGATGAGTGAGGTTCAGTTCGGTTTGCTTCTTTTATTTTTAATGGATGTTTAGTGAGATAATATAACTTATGAATTATGATGGAAGTATAACATTTTGCACCATTTCATTGCATCTCAAAACATGGCTTCTTACATGTCCCTACTAGGAACTCCATTATACATGCTTGAATTTTGTTTCAGAATCTATTGAGGTCAAATTATGTCTGTTAGAATTTTGCTATAGCGCAATGGCCCTTATGGAAGACAAGTTCGTTTGTTATGTTTTCACAGCACCAATAGTCTTATTCTATATCTTGGTTAGCTTCACCTACCTCTTCTCAGTTCTAAGATATCATTTGATAGAACAGTTATTTGATGGAAATGCGATTGGACCGGAGAAGTTTCAATGCACTGTCTTTAATTGTTGCTCATTTATGGATACAATTGTTTTTGGAGACTATTCGCTTTTTAATGTATGAGATATTTCTGTATGTAGTTGAATATTTCTGGGTACATTCATTTGATATTATACTATTCTACTAAAACTTCTTTGGATTCTTTCTTCTGTATTGGGGAAATATACTTTGCTTATCTTGTGTTGTAAGTAACGAAGTTCTTTTGGCAGGTTAAGGTTTTCAATTACCAGAATTGGCTCCATAGCAAATTGTCTCCATGCTTCTTATGAGAATTGAGAAAGAATAATGAGACATTTGCTTAACAATGGTTGATTTCAGTGTTTCATTATCGAGGTTGCTGAACAGTTCGTACTATTTTGGTTCCTATATCTTTGCATGGTTGGTTACTGGATCTCTTGGACTCTTGGCAGTCATATATGTTTTCCTTAAATGGCAACGGAAGACATCTCTCAATTGGGTTAAAGCTGCTGCTGTAGCAAAGAAGCAAGTGTGGGAGAAGCTGAAGGTTCCCTTATCCCATCATACATGGATTGAAGATTTTGCTTATGGTGTACAGCCATCCACATGCAGCGTGTGCCTCACATCACTCGTTTCTCCACATACCTTAGGTACAAAAGCTGCATCACATTCTCCAGTACATCGTTGCGCTATTTGTGGTGTCGCAGCCCATTTTCGTTGTTCTCAGTTTGCTGCAAAGGATTGCAAGTGTGTTGCACAGGCTGGTTTAAGCCATGTCCGGCACCATTGGTCTGAAAGATGGACTGACTTGGATGAGAATCCTGAGATGTCCGCCTTTTGTTTCTACTGTGATGAACCTTGTGGTGTTCCTTTCCTTGATGCATCCCCAACTTGGTATTGTTTATGGTGTCAACGACTGATACATGTCAAATGCCATGCCAAGATGTCTGAAGAATCTGGTGATATTTGTGATCTGGGTCCTCTCAGAAGGCTTATTCTTTCTCCACTCTATGTTAAAGATGTAGAAGCTGAGACTAAAGATGGGGCAATGTTAAGCTCTCTGGCAGAAAAAATGAATACCAATGGGCACATCAGACGAAAGCGTCATCGGAACAAACATGTAAATGACCTCATAAATGGTAAAGTGCAAGGCAGTTGTGCTGCAAAGAGAGCTTTGGAATATGTGATTAGATCCCTGGTGGCGTTGAAGCTTTCCCACTATGAGAAGAATAACGGCTACTCTATAAAATGTAACAAGCTGGGTGGCAGAAAAGGTAGCCAGAATGGGTTGGCCTGGAACAAGCAGGAAAGTAGAATCTTGGGCAGATCTAAAAAGTATGTGTTAGTGGATTTGCCTCAGGATGCTAGACCTCTTCTAGTTTTCATTAACACTAAAAGCGGAGCTCAAAATGGTCCTGCTCTTAGAAGGAGATTAAACATGCTGTTGAATCCTGTTCAGGTGGAATTTTCAATTTTAAGGCTAAGATTTTTCAAGAAGTCCTGCATATCACAGCTTTAGTTTAAAAGGAAATAACTGGAATAATTAGCTAATGAGCAAATGATAGCATATGTGCTAAACTTCTAAATGGCTCTACTGGGCTCTTATACTCTTTTGGTCAGAGCCAAACTCTTAACTATTTAAAGAACCACATATATCATCTACCTTTATCAAAGTGTTTAATTCAAGGCATTTCCCTTTTCTTGCTATGAAAGTTGGTGGCAATTCATCCTATTGCTCCCTCTATTTGCAATCAGAACAGGAAAAGTAGAAATAAAGACTTCTTCTGAAATCTAACCCTATAATCATCTCCAACAACTTCAAGAAAAGGGGAAAAAACTGGAAGTTGCTTGTTTTGTTGTTCTATGTGTAACTAATAAGAGCCCTCTCTTTTCTTCCCTTATTCTTATTCTTATTGCAAATAAAGAGAGATTGGAGAGAAAACTGGCACCACTTTGGATAGCAAGAGAAAAAGACCAATATGTTAACAAATTTGATACTTTGCCAATAGTAGACGATACCAATGGTTGTGTGAAGCTAAATGGGAGCTTTAAGGCTTAATTATGAATAGATATTATATAAAGGCCTAATTTAGAGTTTTTATTTAGTTAACGGCCTCTGGTATGGTTTGTCTTTATCTAAATGACAGTTCATGTCCTAAACGTGTTACCTAGCTCAAAATAAATCATCTAATAGATAATTCTTATGGTCTAATTTAGGTATGCTATTTTCTTTGGGCACAACTGTGGAGGTAACTGTTGAAGTTTTGCATTATGTAAATGAAAGTGATTGCAACTCTGAAGTTAAGCTTAACTTTTTGAAATATTTGCTTGTTTTAATATTACAAGTGGGCTTAATATAAAATGTTGAGAAAATATGAAGAGTGAAGGGAGCAAGTTTCCCTATTTTAGGAAAGTGGTTACTTTTGGACTACCCAAAACAGAAAGAATGACAGTTAAAGTTGGGGCAAAAGGCTTTTGTCATAGTTTGTAACTTACCCATTCTGTTTAGTGGAATTGTTATTTAGTAGCTGCAGTGGACAGCTTATGGTTATGCCTATTTGAGCTAGAGCTCGGCCCTTCCTTTTGCTTTGATCAGGATGAACGTCATTTCCTAGTCACCAATGCTCGTTCTCTCTGACCTGTCTTCTTCATTTAGAATGTGATCTAAGTGCTGACCATCTATCTCCATCCTCATTTTCCTCCTTATTTTGAGTTCATTTTGTGATTTGGAATATTCTAAGTTCTGGAGTTGTTTGTTCCTTTGTTTCATTATGAAGTTATATCTGTAGAAAATTACCTGAAGGCATTTTCAATAGCTGTCCTCCTTTTTACCTCATCAAAAAAGAAAAAAAAGCTATCCTCCTTTTGTCTTGTAATTTATCCGTCATGGCAAGTGTGATCTCTGTGTTCGAACATTCAGATTGCATAAGAATTTCATTTTCATAAATGCAGGTATTTGAACTTGGTCAGTCCCAAGGGCCTGAAGCTGGTTTAGAATTATTTAGTAACTTGCAATACTTTCGGGTCTTGGTCTGTGGTGGTGATGGGACTGTTGCTTGGGTCCTTGATGCTATTGAGCGGCATAACTTTGAGTCACCTCCACCAGTTGCAGTTCTTCCTTTGGGAACTGGAAATGATTTGTCTAGAGTCCTGCAATGGGGTGGTGGATTTGCAATGGTTGAAGGGCAAGGTGGATTAAGACCCTTTCTGCACGATTTGAACCATGCTGCCGTTACGATGCTTGATCGTTGGAAAGTCAACATAACTGAAGAAAAATCTGCTCATGACACCCCTAAAGTGCAATCAAAGTTCATGCTGAATTACTTGGGTAATCCATCTGTTTCCACATTGTGACTTGTTTTCTTATTTGATTTGGTGTTTGGATGCCATTTGCCTGCCATAGGATGGGGGAAAGGGGGCTTTTGATGCTAGCCCATAATACAATGAAAAGACCCTTATATTTGTGCTGCTTTTAGATATGATGCTTGGACCTGCCTTTTAGTATATATATCAGCAACACGCTCTTTAGACACCACTTCTGTCCTTTAACTAGTACCTTTGGATCTATTTAATTACTGGAAGCTTTTCTGCTACAGGGATAGGATGTGACGCGAAGGTTGCATATGAATTTCATATGAACAGGGAAGAAAACCCTGAGAAGTTTAATAGTCAGGTATGAACATGCCATTTTGTGCCTCAGTGATCTGTAAGCTACAGTTGTTTTATAACTTAATATGTGAGTTTATGTATTTAGATGCCCTTGGGAATTATTTTTCCAGTTGCCCATATATTTCAATGGGAAATAATATGTAGGAAGACAATGGCAAATCTTTAACGGACATCGTTGAAGATAATTGATTCTGATTGCATGTTGTCAATAGATCACTATGCTTTAGTTTCCCTCTATATTAAGTAAATTCATCTCGCAAAATTTACTGCTTGTGTTGTGTGTGTGTCTGTGTCTAATCAAGTTTCTCCTACAGTTCGTAAATAAATTGCGATATGCAAAAGAAGGTGCTAGAGATATAATGGGCAGAACTTGTGCAGATTTGCCATGGCAAGTATGGCTTGAAGTTGATGGGAAGGACGTAGAGATCCCCAAGGTATACACATTGCAAAATCTGGAAGTCAAACTTTTTCTTGCTTTCCCATTTGTAATTCCTAATCAATACCCTTTTTTATAATTCGATCAGGATACTGAAGGCTTGATTGTGCTGAATATTGGTAGCTATATGGGTGGAGTTGATCTATGGCAAAATGATTTCGAGCATGACGATGACTTCAACGACCAGTCGATGCATGACAAAGTACTTGAAGTTGTTAGTGTTTCTGGAGCATGGCACCTTGGCAAGCTACAGGTGTGGGAAGCTTCTCCTTTTCTATCTATTCATCAAATTCTCACTTTTGCTTTTGACCCTGTTAGATAGTTGTGTAAATAGTCCTAGAGGGTGTTTGGCTAAGCTTATAAGCTGGTCAAACTCGCTTATAAGCACCTTTTGGCTTATCTACGCGTTTGGTAAACACCCAAAGTGCTTATGAGCTAAAATCAGCCATAAGTCATAAGCTGGTCACCCAACTTATGGCTTTTCAGCTTATAAGCACTTTTAGTTTGACCAACACTTTTACTAATTTATCTTTAACAATATTTTCTAATTCACAAAATATTTTTTCCAAAATAAATTGCTTGACTTTCTCTTCATTCCATATTTCTTGTTAATTATTTTCTTTACAAAGGAATTTTTTAATTTATAATCTTTTGAAAAAAAATTCAAGGGTATTTTAGACATTTTAACAAAAGAATAGCTTATCAACACTTTTTTATCAAACACATCAACTGTTTATTATTAGTTTCAGCACTTCTACCCAAACACATAAATGCTTATTTTAAAAATCGGTTTCAACACTTAAAAAAACTTTTCAGCACTTCAAGCTTATCAGCTATTTACGATCAGCTAATCCAAACGGGCTCCTAGTCCTATATGTAGTAGGAGTAAAATATGTCCCAGTACCATATGTTGTAGGAGTAGAATATGTATTATATATAGGGCTCATTGTATTATTGTTAAAAAAATAGATTTTTCTCCTGTTCATTCTCACATAGTATCGGAGCGAGAAAATTATCGTTGTGCATCATTCCAACGACATCCCGGAAGAAAGATCTCATCGCCATGCAATTTTCCGGCAACTTTGTCTTGTTCCCGGGTTCATCACTACTACAGTGGTACTGTGCATATACCAGTACCATCATCAGATCCGAAACCCTTGTGCGACCAAACCCTAGAAATTCCAGTCCCATATGAGCAGAAAAGCCAGTCACCGTACGTCTTTCCGGTTGACGACTCAAGATTGATTTGCATTATCTCCTCATCGGTAAGTGTTGTACGAAAACCAACACTACTATCTTGTTGGGAAACATTAGGCGATAAAACCCCAGTTGATCGCTCCGGCAGAATTTCACGCGCCTTGCGCTGCCAGAACTAGGGTTCCAGCGAGCTGCAGTAACTTTTCTGGCACGTGTGAGCCATTTCTGCCACTTTTTTGACAAAATTTCTTCAGGACAACTTACTCATCCAGTGATTCCGAGCCTACCAATGTAAATTACATCAAACTCTGACAACATTTATTTTTTCCGGTGTGAACAGTGCACTTTTTACAGCGTGAATGATTTCGCGGTCGAACAGTAATTTCCAAAGAAGTTTCTATTTTCTAGTGGTGTTTTAGAACCTATTTTGTAGTGTGGAATTCGGCTTAGTTTCATTGTTTTCAAATTTTTCTGGCGATCTTTCAGCCAACTTCTGCTCATCAACAACCACTTGTTTTTGTTGCTCAGAGGAGTCTAATGGCATTGTATGTCGACTGATCAGCTTGCAGATGTTTTCACCATGTTCCTCACTAGTCCTCATATTAGTTACATATGTAACAAACTCGGTATATACGATTTCTATGCTCTCGCTTGAGGGGGAGTGTTAGATAGTTATGTATAAATAGTCCTAGAATGCAGTAGGAGTAGAATATGTCCTAATTCCATATGTAGTGGGAGTAGAATCCCTAGTCCCATATATAGTAGGAGTAGAATATGTATTATATATGGGGGCTCATTGTATCATTATTAAAAAAATAATTTTTTCTCCCGTGCATTCTCACAGACCCATATAAGAATTTTAGCATATGTGTTAGAAGATTTTCTTGTAGATTGGATTTCTGTTGTCAGTGAACCATTTTAAATTTTTAAATTGATTCAATTGTGAAATAACATGACATGTGTATCTAAGGAATAGTTTCTTCAAAGCAAATTCTCCCCTCTTATTGTTCTTTCCTTCTTAAATGCATGTTTTCTTGTCAATGTTTGTCCTCCATCATATATCATTATGTGATCTTTGGCTTGGAGATTTAACATATTTCTTTGTGCTTGCAATTGATTGTTCTCACTAAGACTATGAAGAGTGAAAATTCTTCTTTAGCAACTTGGTTTTGACCATTTGGAATGAGTTAACAAATTCCAGAAATATCTTGTTAAACAATTGAAGAAGCAAAATTTAAGCAAACTTATTCCGCCAACCAAAAATCTCTATAAAAATTTATCTCTCTCACACACACACATCAGACACACTTGGAGTTGCTTTGCCTGAACTACCCATGTGCCATGTCAACCTGACACGATTAGGAGACACGAGTATGGAGTTTCCTATCAGGCTGTCACCCAATTAAAGTAGATTGGTTATTTTGTCTTTGGAGAAGACAGAAAAAAAAAGAGTAAAAGGGCAAGAAAACGTGATCCCTTGCCCTGCTGTTTTCCTCTTGCCTTCTGCTTCCCTGCTTCTCTTGTTGTACAGCTCTTGGATGCTGATGTGGATTTATTAGAACATTTTCGATTTCTTAATTAATATCATGGGAAAGCTGCATCCTTTCTGAAAAACTTAGACCTTCAAAGCAGCAACATTCAATGATAAATTTTGTGGTTCATGGTTTTACATAAACGGATGTAGATAACCAAATAATACTTACATGTAAACGTGTCTTTATCACCTTGTTATGTACCTGTGTGTAACGTGTTATCTGCATCTTTACATATCAACCTTTTGACATTAAACACCCACCAAGTCTCTGTACCTGTGTGTAACTCTCTCTCACTCTCATTTCGCCGTATAAAGATTGTCTTATGGAACTTACCTTCTCAAAAAAAGATTGTCTTATGGAACTTAATCACACATATTAAATGAATGACTAGTATATTATACGCCGCACATTTAAGCACTTTAGGACTAGCTTTTGTACTTTATATAAAGAAGCTGATGCCTGGTGTCCCCGGCACTTGCTGTTGAAACTTCTCTCTTGAATATCCAAATTTAAGTATGTATACTGACGGCATTATCCTTCAACTGCTTACTGAGATTAACCAAAGTCTGCATCTTTCATCCCCCCCCCCCCCCCCCCCCCCCCCCCCCCCCTCCCTCCC
>ML372417.1:52306-71463 GCA_005239525.1 Nicotiana knightiana
CTTCTTTTTCCCCCCCCCCCCCCCCCCTCCTCTCCTTTTTCTTTTCTGTCTTCTTCTACTATTTTACTTTCCTTCTTACGATCTTTGACTTGTAGGTAGGACTTTCTCAAGCGAGGAGGCTAGCCCAAGGGGGAACTGTAAAGATACATGCTTCTAGTCCTTTCCCCGTTCAAATTGATGGGGAGCCTTTCATACAGCAACCGGGTTGTTTAGAAATAACACATCATGAACAGGTATCTAAATTTCCTTGGTCTAGTTCACATAAATCCTGAATGAAATGACAGGACGTTATATTTTTACACCTTTTATGTGTCTGGCTACTGATCAAATGGATATTTCTGAAACAGTAGATTTAAGAATGGCAAAACTTTTATTTGCTTATGGCGTTTGACGTTACAAAGAGTTAGGTTGTTGATAACTTCAAAATACCTATCTTTATTTGCTTTAAGAGCATACCATGGTATTAGTATCTATTTTCTTCTGGTTTTGCACTTAAATGCTGCGCAAGGCTGAACTCAACATAAATTGGACACCACAAAATGGGTTGTATGCCCTTTTCTTTTCACATTTTGATGCATGAGTAAATCTAAGCTTATTCATTTAGTAGTTATTTCACCCTAAATTGTTCTTACATTCTAAGAGCGGCCCAGCTCACTCTTACTGTAGCTTGGTATTTTGCGGTTTTTTGGGTGATTTTATTTCTTTTGATTGAAATAGGTACTGCTGCATGTAAATGATCAATTTTCATGAATTACAATCCAACTAATTCAATTACCTTTAGGGAAGAGGTTTGGGGTGTCTAATATTTCTCCTTTCTACTTGCATTTTGAGTTGAGGGCATATCCTCTTCATGTGGATATTTCTCCTTTCTACTTAAATCTCCATACTGTTTGTTTCCAGATGTTCATGCTGAAGAAGGCATCAGGGTCCAACGGGCCTAGAGGTCACGCGGCTGCAATTATGACAGAGGTTTTGGTGGATGCTGAATGTAAAGGTCTCATAACTTCTGCTCAAAAGAAGGTACTTCTCCAGCAGATTGCTCTACAGCTTTCTTGATTTCCGCCCTTGGTCAATATTTTCACTTTCATACACTGACCTCAATCAGCTCATACAAACACAACCTTTTTCCATTCCCATTCCCATTCTTTTTTTCTAACCAGTAGTTTGTGCTTGAGGGAAAATTTTGTACACTAAAGAGAATGAAGAGATTATTTTATACACTAAAGAGAATGAAAAGATACCATAGGAGATGTGAGTTCCAAATGTAAATTTTGAGTATACGATTGTGGTTTTCTAGTTTCTACCAATCTATTCACAACATTTGACAAAGGTATCTTTTTTCCTCTTTTTAATTTGTATAATGTATCGTACAATTTAGCAGGTACAGTTTTAGATGGTATGATAAAAACCTTGATGGGTGATTTTTTCACAATATGACATACTATAGCTACTTATTTATGATCAACCTGTTCTTTAATATCTTTAACTCTTCTGTAACTCCTACTTTTTTTTTTGAGTAACTGAAATAATTTATTCAGATAAACTACGTAACGTCTAACACAAGATCCGTTTGATCATTACAAAAGTTAGAAAGCCCATGCAAGGCATTAAGATTACCAAGAGTAGCAAGTTTCCTACAATTGTTCTCACAAACAGATTTATTAATGGAAGAAAAACCCTCCTTGTCCTCCAGCATCCTGGACTCGACAAAAAGTAGGGGCTACGACATAACAGACTAAACCATGATGCTTTGGTTGTTTGGCTCCTTCCTGGGCAAGTAGGTGAGCAGCTTCATTTCCTTCTCTAAAGCTACGCCGGATTACCACTTCCTTGTCCTTCTGGGAGATCAATAACCTGCATGATTGTAACAAGAAGTCGTAAGATGTGTTGCCTTCCTTTAAGAGATCAATTACCTGTGTTGAATCAGTTTCAATTTCACAAGGCCATATGTTGTGATGAGAGATTAGCTGTAGGCCTTTTGTTAGGGCCACAATTTTTGCATGTGTACAGTTTACTGCTTGGATTCTTTCATGGAATCCCATGATCCATTCTCCTGCGCTATTTGTTATGACTCCTCCTATTCCAGCATGGTTTTGATGAAAAGCTCTGTCGACATTTAACTTGAACCAACCGGTACGAGGTTTATGCCAGTGAGTATTACAAATAATGTTCTTTGAATGGCAACTTCCTCTGGAAGTTAGAAGAGTGAATTCAATTGCTTGCTTTATAACGGACGATATGCAAACATGGTTAGTAATATTTTTATCGAGATTATTGTTTCTATTTAACCAAAGATTCCAAATAGCAAAAGGAAAAAAATGAGACCAATTGAGGAAATTAGTGGGAATAGGTTGATTACATGATTTTAGTTTGTCCATCCAAATGTTATCCTCTGATTCAGGCCAATTTGTGCTAATGTTAAGGGATTGCCAAAACTTTTTAGCAATGGTATAGTGAATAAAGATGTGGGGTATGTCCTCCTCGTTTTGGCGACAAACAATGCACACTTTGTCTACATTCATTCCTATACGCTGGAGATAGGATCTACATGGCAATACATAGTGATAGCATTTCCAAAGAAGAAATTTTAATTTGTCAGGACATTGGTATTTCCATATCCAACTAAAGTTTTTAGAGGGAGTAACATTGGGGTCGATGAGGTTATAACAAGAGGCTGTAGAAGACAAGCTGCTATTATTAGGTTCCCAGATCAAAAGATTATAATTTCTCTCAATTGGTAAGTTTATGGATTTTTTTCAATTAAGTCGTTTGGCAAAGTTAACGAGATTTTATCTAAGGACCAAGTATTTTGGGTTATGAGGTCTTTAATGGTAAGAGAGCTATCACTTTTTGTAAGAGGGTCCTCAATGGCATTTCTAAGGCAGTGGCTATTGGGAAGCCACTTTGTATCCCAAATGCCAAGGGAGGGTTATGTCCGAAGTACCACAAGCAACCCTTTATGCAATAATGCCATCCTTTTAGGAGACTTTTCCAACAAAAGGAATAGCGTTTATTATGGGAGGAGATGTATAATTGCATGAGAGCTTTGGCCCAAGGGGAGTGAGGGGATTTTAGAAATCTCCAAGCAAGCCCGGTAAGGAGAGCAACATTTTTTGGTTTTGCTTTTTAAAGGCCAAGGCCACCCCTGCTTTTTTCAAGAGTAATATTGTCCCAGTTGAGAAGGTGAATTTTTCTTGTAGATTCATTTGAACCACAGACGAAGTCACATTGAAGTTTGTCAATGGTTTAAGGATTTTCCCTGGGAGAAGGGTATATTGCATTACATAATTAGGAATGCTGGCAAGGGTTGAAGAAGCAAGGGTGGTACGGCCTGTCATGTTAATGCAATTGATTTTCCAGTTTGCTAGACGACTCCTCATATTATCAATAATGAAGTAAAAATCTTTTGGTTTTGGTGGAGAATCAAGGATAGGGAAACTTAAATATATTCCAAAGGAGTCATGACTCTTCATACTAACGAAGTTAGCAATATTGTTTTTAAGGTCTTGGGGACAGTTTTTGGAGAAAATTATTCTAGATTTAACAAAGTTGATACTTTGACCAGAGAGTTTGCAAAACATATCAAGGCTAGATTTAATAGTATTGCAAGATTTTTGATTAATGTGACTCATAAGAGTTAAATCATCTGCAAAAAAAAAAAGTGGGATAGAGGAAGGCCATTTGTGCTAATGGTAACCGGATCCCATCTTTGAATGTCTACTTGGAAATTAATGTAACGAGAAAACATTTCCATGCAGAGGTTAAAAATATAAGGTGACATAGGATCGCCTTGCCTAATGCCTCTACTAGGGTAGAAAAAATTTCCTTTAACACCATTTATAATAACAGCCATACTGGATGTGGTGATACATGACATGATTAATTTGGACAGTTTAGGGGGAAGTTTAAAATACTTTATTGTTCTAAGATGAAAGACCATTCCAATTTATCAAAGGCCTTCTCTAGATCTATTTTTAGGATCATCCTATTCTTTTTACTAGAGATTTTTTTAAAACTATGGATGATTTTTTGGATAAAGACCGCATTGTCACTAGCTCTTTTTATTTTTTAAAAACTAGCTTGGAAGGGGCTGATAATTTTATCCAGAAATGATTTTAACCTATTAGCAATAATCTTAGTGATAATTTTATAGCTGGTGTTGCAAAAACCTATAGGACGGAAGTTCTTGAGGTTATTAGCATTGAGGAATTTAGGGATAAGACATAGATAAATGATGTTGATATTGGCAGGGAATTTGGTAGGAAGTGAATATCTCATGGCAAAAGGGAATAACACTAGGCCCGACTATCTTCCAGTATCTTTGATAGAAAAAAGGGAGTAGTCCATCAGGACCCGGTGCTTTATAGGGTTTAAAAGAAAAGATAGCATTAAGAATTTCTTTGTTTGTAAGGGGATTGCCTAATGATGAGAGGTCTAGGGAGTAAAAACTTACAAGGTCACTAAAGTTATCCAATTTGTTAGTGAAGCAGTGTGAAGTTTTAAAAGCCTTTTCAAAAAAATTCTGAGCATGGTTAAAAATATCACTAGGGTTATCAACCAAATTCCCTTGTTCATACTTAAAGAAGCTAACATGGTTTCTTCTTCTTCTATTAGAGGTACTTATATGGAAAAATCTAGTATTCGCGTCACCGTCATTTAGCCACGAAATTCTTGATCTGAGTCTTCAATAGTCCCCTTCTAATTTAAGGATGTTATTGAACTCATTTTTCAGAGACGGTTCTAGGTTTTGGAGGAAAGAGCTATAAGCATAGTTTTGAGAATTTTGGATACCCCTAAGTCGTGCCAGAATTCTCTTTGTTTTTTTGTAAAAAAATATCTCCAAAAGTTTCCTTGCTCCAGGTGGAGATGTTCATAGTGAAATTCTGGGTGGCCTGTATGAGGTTAGTATTAAGCCAATTTTGATGAACCACATTAATAAAACTAGGGTGTGAGTACCAAATGTTTTCTAACCTAAAGGTTTTACAATGGGTCAAATGATGAAAGGGGTTAAGATTTAAGAGAAGGGGTTTATGGTCAGAATAAGTTTTAGGGAGATGGGTTACTGTGGCGTTGGAGAATAAATTAATCCATTCCTCATTGCCTAAAAAACGGTCAAGTCTCTCCGTAATCAAACCTTTATGCCTTTTCCTATGATTTCACCAAGTAAACTTGCTTCCCTTATAACCTAAGTCCATGAGTCTACATTTGTTAATAAAATTTCAAATCTTAGTTGTCCTAGAAATATTGACAGATCTCCCTCCAAGTTTTTCGGATGACATGATAATGTCATTAAAATCACCTCCCACTAACCATCCTTCGCTATAGCTATTGAAAATATTTACAAGATTTTCCCACATAGAATTTCTAGCATTAATATTAGTACTAGCATAAATAGTGCTTAATAACCAAGTAAATCGGAAGGGGAGTACCTCTATCATGACATGAATTTTTTGACCCCCTCTAATGAAATTATTAACTGTGACCACAATATGGTCATACAGAATAGACATACCTCTAGATTGGCCTTCAGAGGGAACTTCGATCATTTCAGAGAAACCACCCCACGGAGCGGTGCTGAGTGGTGTCCTCCCCTCCCTAATACCTAAACAGAGTTCCGTCTATGGAGCCTAAAGCTTAAACCATGGCATGGCGCAGTAAGTTGGCCTAGTCTCTCGCCCAGCCTTCGCCTTCTTCAGTGGCCAAGTTGAAGCGTTCAACGTCGGCCTACCACCTTTTTTTTTCAAGGTTGAGCTTGTTCAATTGAAGCTAATGCTATGCTGCCCTTCCCTTGTTCAAGAGAAAGCGAGGACNTTAAATTCATTAAGGAGGGAACCATGAGTGGTCATTCTTGTTTCCAGGAGAGCAACTAAGCAAGGTCTATGAGTGTCAACTAGATCCTCAAAAGTTCCGATGAAAGTCGTCATTGTTAGCACCACAAACATTCCAAAAAATGATTCTAGTGTATCTCATCATCCTTTGTATATGGTTTGGGTTGACAGTCATTGTCTCCTCCTCCAAGTTGGAGTTTGGGTTCCTCCTTAGGCATGAGACCAGTATCACTGCATGGGTTCCCACAGTTGGATCCCGAGGTGGTCTTATGTCCATCGAGCATTTGAACATTGAGGGAGGGCAGTTGAAGATGAATTTCTTACTCAACATCTCCTTGAATGGTAGTACTTTTACTTCATTTAGGTTTGCAAATTCCACACTTGATTCCATAAGTAGAGGATTTACTTCTTCCTCCTCTTCTGGTTGATTTCCTACTAGTTCTTATACGTTGGGAGGGTGGTTGCTTGTTGCTTGCATGAGAATATTGTTCTGGGAATTTGCATGTTCTACTGTTGCATGCATGTCCCATGGGATTATGATGGGGTTGATTTGGGAGATATCCTACGGTAGGAAGAATGGTTGATCCATTGGTAGAATTGGTGAGATTTGAGGACTGGCTTAGGGAGGGAGGTTCCAATGTTGTTGCATGGCTTGAATTAAGGTTTGGTTCATTGTTGGAGCCAAGGGGTGTAGGACATTGTTGATCCGCATTTGATTCATGTAATTGTTCATTGCTAACCTCATTCCTTCCGAGATGAGCTGAGCAAGGTAAGGGGTGTTCTGGATTATGAGAACTGTGTCTTAGCCGTTGATGTCTATGTTGAACGTGATTGCATGGCCCATCAAGCCTGCCTCTATCCAAGATATGGGTTGATAATTATGTGGAAGTGGGGGAAAGGTATAGTATATTGTTGGAGTTGGGAGGTGGGGGGTAGTGGTGGAAGGTTGTTCATTATTGGTGGTTGTTGTTGACGAAGGATTTGGAGGAGTCTGTTTCTCCTTCTCGATGAAATTGGTAGTCTTGGCATTTCTCAGGGTTGTGAGATATATATTAGCATTTTTTCTTGGAGTGGGATTGGTACTAGACAATTTCCTAGGCAACTTTATAGAGGAACTTTCTACTAGCATTGGGTCCGATTGGGAAGTGTAAGAGAGTTAACAAGATCTTTGGAGGATTTTGTTTGTGACACTTGGTCTAGGACAATGTCCACCTGGCAATCTATAGAGTGTTCGTTGGTTGAGGGAATTAGGGGAGCATTGGAATTAACGGCCAGGGTTGTATCAGTATCGAGTAAATTAGTGAGAGAAAAATCCATTTTGTCACAAGTAATAATAATGTTATTAGCAGCTTGTTCATTAAGCAAAATACTTTTAGTTGTAGGATTTTTATTTAATGATTGTTGGCTATTTGTAGAGTGGTGCATACCTTTTGTCACGTGTGGCTCATGTGTTTGAAAAGTGGCATGCACTTTGAACATGCATTGGGTGAGAGATATACCATCCATTTTGGAGGAGGCAAGTTCTTCCAAAATCATGGGCTGCTCTAATAGTTTAGAGAATTGATTATTTTTCAACATATGATTAGTGTGTTGTGGATCATAAGTGGTAGGAAATTTCCTTTTATCTTTTCCGTATTGGAGTCGAGTAGATTTCTCTACACAATTAAGTTTCTGGGTATTAAGGTACTTACCTGTCTCAGCATCATAAATTCTGTCATTGATTCCTGGGATCTCTTGATCATTGATGGAAGTTAATTTGGAACTTCTTTTTTGTCTTGACAAAGGAGACTGTTTTCCAATCATCTTTCATTGGGTCCTTCTTCTGGATCTGTTTAATATTGGTGGGGTTCCCAGTAGCCTTAACATTTTGTTCCTTAGCGGAGTAATGACATTGAAGGCTACATGGCCTAGTCTCCCACAACTTTTGCACATGAATTTATCTCCCTCATAACAAATGTCTTGTTTATAAGAGCCAATAAAAATGAAATATTTAACCGGAATATCCATAGGGATTTCCACACATAGGCGTGCGTATCTTTCCCTAAGTATAGCAGAAGTACAAGCATCAACCTTTAACAATTTTCCTAACTTGTTGCCAATTCTTTTTAGGATTAGGCCATCATAAAATTCAGTTGGGAATTTGGGTAAACGTACCCATATAGCCGTAGAGAGAGGCTTTGCTTCTGAGGAAATAAAGTTGGCTTCCCATCGTTGCACTAATATGAAATAACTATTAATAAATCAAGGACCTTGTTGTAGAGCGTGTACCATGTGTTTTTCCTTTGAGAATTTTACAATGTAATAATTCGTGCCAAGATCAATTAATGGAAAACTTTCAGAAATTTTTTACATGTCTTGAATTTTCCTCTTTAGATAATAGTGAAGAATTCGTTTGCCTAGTAACTTGATGATGATTGAATATTTCCAAGAATGGCTTGAGGCAGATTACAGGAAATCGCAAAGTATATAATTATGTTGCTATAGTGTTTGCGCATGGAAAAAACTTATGCACTGGCACTTATTTATTCGATATGTGAATAAACTTTCTCATTTAATCACTGTGAGTGTTACGTTGTGCTTTGTGCAACATCAAGAGGCATATCAATATTCTTTAACAATAACATCATTGTAACCGAACGGTCCAGAGTTAAGAGTAGTCAAGATTTATCACCACTGTTTTGTAATGTTTCAATAGAAGCCCCTGATAACTACTCCCCTGTTTCAACTTAGTTTAATTTGTCACAAAATTTAAGAAAAAAAAAATAAAAATTTAAAATATGTGATCTTAAAAACTTTGTGGGGTTATGATATTTGTGTGATCATAAATATGATAAAGTGGGTAAAATACAAAGTGTAAAGTTAAATTGTTTCAAAATATAAAAATATGCCACTCTTATAAAAACGGTCTAATAAAGAAAATGTGTCATAGTATATCCTTGTAAATTTTGGTTTATGCACAGGTCATGCAGTTTTAATGATCCGGAACCAAAATGTTATTCTTTTGGACTCAAAGAACCAAAAAGTGTGGAAAAAAAAAATAGTGATCCTTTTATATGTAGCAGAAAAGGGCGCTATACCCCGTTAAGGTATGACGCCCTTTAAAAGAGCATTATATATAAAACGCCTTTCCTTACATCGCTATACTTATTATGTGGACCCACCAATATTTCTTTCGGGCTTAACTGACATAACAAGAATTCAACTGAGTATAGCGCCCTAATTTAAAGCGCTATACCTAAAAAAATTGTACACCCGAATTGATTTTTTCCTTATTTAAAGAGGTTAAGTATTTTCTAAAAATCCATTCATAAATATTCTCAAGTCTTTTGAAATATTTCTTCGTTAAGTTGTTTCATTTTGTCATAACGTCTGAAGAGCGAAAAATAAAGCTTCCATTATATTGGGGGGAGGCGGTGAGATTGTGGTGGCGAATAATTCAGTAACCTATAGTTTATCTCCATAGTGTCATATTAAGTTGTCACTTACAATGGAGTACGATACATTGGTATCGTTGTTATGTAAAAAAATGAGTGTGAGAAAACGTTCAGTGAACCTTAAAGTAACCGGAAGATATCCGTATTTGTCACTCCGCAAGGAGTTACTTGTTATGCTGAGTTTAACATCGAGGACGATGAAACTCTGAGAGATTTTTTGAGGACTCCGGATGAATACCGGGAATTTCTTGTGATAAAAATGTTGGAAATGTACGTCAAGGTTGAACATTCGCAATAATGAGGTTGCGCAAAGTAGGGATATCCCTCAGTCATCGGGTGGTTATTTTGGAGCAATTTTAGCCGAACAGGTTCCGGCTGAAAGAGTTTGGTCTGATCTAAACTTATCTCCACGAGCGAATGAGGAGCGAGGAAATAGTTTCTCTCCTAGTTTACATAATCCACAAGTCGAGTGGTAAACTTTAATTTTCTTTGTGTTACGATGTTTATTTTTATTGTATTGAATTTGTATTAACACTCATATATTCCACTAGGGGTACCGGCCAGATATGAATTTTACAAGTTATGAATCAACACCCAGTTGGAATATGCCTAGTTCTGGTGTATTGGACCATGGTGATCCATCCGGGAGTCATCACCAACAGGATAATGTCCATTATGAGATGTCAACGCATTACGATTTGTAAGTGAAGTGATATAGCTATATGTAAAGTTTGGATCAATTTGAGTAACTCATTATTTTGTTGGTTGTGCAGTAAAAACGAGCAACTTGAAGGTCTTGTCCTTAGTCAATTGCCCGAAGACGACATATTTAATCGGGATCTAGTAGATGCACAAAGTCAAGAAGAGAATAGTGATTATGACAACAATGCCGATAAGTCTGATGAGGAGGAAGAGAATGTTGAACCTGATTTGACGAGGGAGCATGCTCCCCCCTGTTAGACCAAGAGTGTACGAGTCCCACATGCCGTTTCATTTAAGGGAGATTCCCTACCTTGATCATTTGCCAAGTATGCCGGATATGGATGCCCTCACAAGGGATATTGACGAAATTCGGATAGCAATGTGGGATGAATCTAGAGGAACGATGTTGTTAAAGGGCATGCTTTTTCCCAATAAAGCACCTAACCAGGGCAGTGCGAATATACATTGTCAAAGAGTATCGTGAGATCATGGTACACGAGTCATCTCCAGATGTATATAAGGTAGTCTGCCGTAGATGGTTTACGGGTTGTAATTGGATGATGCGTGCGAGGAAGAAGAAAACAAATATGTGGTTTGTGGGTAAATGCATTGGCCCCCACAATTGTGAAATGGACACATTTAGTGGGAATCATTTTAACTTGAATGTTGACTTGATTTTGCTTGTCTTGATTTCACACATTGAAGCGTTCATAAGGTACAAGATCAAAGAGTGTATGACATCTGTCCATCAGGAATATGTTGCACCATTACCAAAAGAAAGGCATTTCTTGGGCGCAAACGTGCGTTTGAAATTGTTTATGGTAACTGAGATAAGTCCGTTTCATCTCTACTAAGTACATGGCCGCACTGCAACACTTTACCCCGGGACTGTTGCTGAATGGAAGCTTGAGCGGAGTACGAAAATACGAGAAAATATATTCAAATATGTGTTATGGGAATTTAAACCAGCAGCTGATGGTTTTCTGCATTGTCGGCCGGTAATATCCACAAACGACACTCATGTCTATGGAAAGTATGATATTAAGTTGTTGATCGTCGTTGCAGTAGATGCTAATGGAAATATATTTCCCTTAGCTTTTGCTATTTGTGCCAATGAAATCCAAGAGACGTGGACACTATTTTTAAACCACTTGAAAGAGTATGTTATCAAACATCGTTCAGGTATTTGTCTAATATCTGATCGGTGTGGTGGAATTTTAAGTTCTATACATAATTTGCCTGCATGGCAGGAACCGTATGCCTACCACTGTTACTGTTGAGGCACCTGAAGGCCAATTTACAAAAGGCACATCCCAACAAGGATTTGCAGCGATTTAATGTGGATGGCTGCAACAGATCACCAAGAGTGTAAATTTAGGAGGCGCGTGGAATATATTAGGCAGGAAGATGAAGGAGCCTATCGTTGGTTGATGCGACATGCGCTTGACAAGTGGACTTACATGTGGATGGTGGAAGAAGATGGGGAATTCTGACTACAAATGTGAGTCTTTCAATGGGTTACTGAAGTCTCCACGAAGATTGCCTGTCACTGCCTTGGTGCGGATGTCATTCAAGAAGATGATGGAGAGGTTTGTTGAAAGGGCTAGAGCTGCATCGTCATTGATGGAAAGAGGTGTTGAATTTATGCCACTACCAATGAAAAGATTTGAGAAATACAGGCGGCGAGCAAATTGGCATTCATATTTATAGTATTGCAATGAGCGAAATATTTTTGAAGTTCGCACCGCTGTCCATCAAAATCAGGGAAATAGTACACACACCGTAAATGAAGCAGAAGGTTATGATCTTGGGGGAAATGGTCCATCTACAACATATCGTGCTCACATGTCATCAAGTGATTTCAACATACAGGTTTAGGGGCAACTAGCTACGTGGATAAACAATATAGTGTTGTTGCATACTTAAACACCTATAATGGAAAGTTGCAGCAGTGGTGCTGAGCATTATTGGCCGCCAGAACCATTTAAAATGGTGAGTAACATGGACTATGTACGTCAACGACAAGTGTAAAAAAGAACGCATATATTGAACCAAATGGATGTTGGTGATACCATTTATGCGCACAAATGTGACATATGCTCGCAAATAGGACATGACCGTCGTAAATGTCCTCCAACTGGTTTGGGTGGCGGTGGTAATCCAGCTCCTGGTGGAAGTTCATCTAATGTGCCCAACTATCAAGGATACACGTAGTGTTTTGTTTCGTAATGTGGTTGTTATAAGTATATGTACTTGTTTATCTTGCAGAATGTATGAAATGAAATTATGTTTCTATTGCTGTTAAATCTTATTGATATTTGACAATAATACTTCAGTACAACAATCTAACATAAACCCATTTAAAAAAAAATATTGTCGGGACCTGAAAAAGTTGCTCGCCTGCAAAATCTATCTTATGAAAAAGTTGTATTTTACCCGAAAGGATATTTAACACGTGAAGCATAGCGCGATGAAATACTACGTTATGTGTGTTGTCTTGTCGACCTGAAAAGTTGCTCGGCTGCAAAAACTAACTTCGGGAAAAACTGTATTGTACCCGAAAGAATCTTTAACACGCAAAGCATAGAGCGATGAAATACTATGTTATTTGTGTTGTCTTGTCGACCTAAAAAGCTGCTCGCCTACAAAAGCTATCTTCTGAAAAAGTAGTATTATACCCGAAAGAATCTTTAACACGTGAAGCATAGCACAGTGAAATATCGTGGGACATCCCTACCTCGTGGGGCACGCCTGCCACGTCGACGACCTTCCGGCTCCACTGCTGGCCCACGACGGTACTGCTTTGGCGCCACATAATCAGCCTCGTATCATAAGCGCTCATCATCTCGGGCTCGCCTCAATGTTTGGGAAGTCAGATCGGTAACTTGCCGGCCATACTCGTGCAAAACGGCTGCTCCCTCGCAAGTATGTTGCTGCATCTGCAGTCCCAACTGGTGGAACAGATGTAGGCCAATATCCTGCACAACATGTAAAAATATAAATTACAGAACGCTAGGTTATCGTTATAAGTAAGTATACCAAATATCATACCAGTGCCTCGTGCCTCTCGGCGTATGGAACGTACCGACCGCCAACGCGATAAACGCGACGAAAAGTCGGATAACGCTGCGGTACCAGGCCATATACTCATTCTCACCATCCGGCCGCTCAGGTGGAGGGGAGCGGAATCAAGTCATGTCGATGGTCCCAAGTATCGATATGCGCCTCTAGTCATGCCACATATTTCTGGTCCACCCTTGTACGATCATCCCGCTGGTAATGTGTCATATGCCAAGCGGGTGGTGGCGGTACAAGCTACGGGTGACCAAACTGGCAAAATACTCGCTCGGTGGCATGATACTCGACAATATCAAGACACATCAACGGGACGAAAGAGCTCCACATAATTCAGACGGTCGAGCAATAATCGAGAAAACCAGCTATTAGCTCGTCGCTATATGGCCTCCAAATGAACTATTAAGTAACAACAGAAAACGTGAGTATACGCAACACATACGAAATCAGGCCAAGTAAACTTAGGTATACATTTACCTGTGCGCTCTCCAACAAATCCATGAAATATGGGAGATTATGTCGAGTCACGACTCCCGTCCATATCCTCGCCTATCAACCCACCTCCTAGATAAAGGGAGAAATGGAGGTGGTGTACCCGGAGCTAAGGGTGGTGGAGGTGGATGTAACTGCAGGAACCGCTCCCAGGCCCAAACCTAATATACAACGTGACGTATAATTTAAGGTATATTTTTACTAGGTATGTTATAATGAATAGAGTATTCGACTACGTTTTGACCTGTAGCAGCGGCAAAAATCAGCAACGTCTCGTTGGGTGCCCATGCTCGCCCGACAGATCTGTCTGTACAAGTAATCGAGAATAGCAACACCCCAGCTGCAATGATGTAAATCATCTAGCCGCTCAAGATGATGAAGAAATATCAAGATGGATAGGTTTCCCCAAGTGTTAGGGAACAAAACCCCTCCAAACATAAGCAACAACAACAACCTCGTGTACCGGTGAATATGAAGCTCCAGTGTATCATCTGTGATGTCAGCATGCATCGCCTCCAAATGTTGTCGGACGTGCGTCAATTGCAGATGACTAGCCCCAATCAACGCTTAATCTGTGAAATCGCATAGCTCTTTAGGAAGGCAGTAAGAACAAGATTCCATAGAGAAGCGCCATCAAAAACAGAAGCCAGCTAGTTCCAGCAGAGTCAAAGTCAAATAAGAAGGGCCTTGAGCCCAATACTCCTTCTTCAAGCTATCACGCCCATCCAAGCCTATTGCTTCTGTAACAGCAAAAAGAAAAGACTGACCGCTACTACTACTTTCACTACTACAGCTAGGGGCTCTTCCACTCAGATTCTTTCCTTCGCTTTAGGGAAGGTTGAAAGTGAAGCCGAACGAAGGAGAGTTAAGTTAATTGCTCATTCCCCGGCTACATCCGGTGGCTGGAAACCAGTCAGCCGCTGCAGCATCACCAGGTACTGCAAACCCGTATACTCTCTGATGGAATTCGGCAAAGCAACAAGGTGTCCATCAACGGACAGCCCATACAGGATCTCCACGTCCTGAAGCATGATATTGGCCTCGCCAATGAGCAAATGGAATGTGTGCGTCTATCAGGGCCATGATCAACGACCAATCCAGCTCCAGTTGGCCGATCTCCACAATCATATAAAAACCCGTATCGTGGAGGCGTCTGACTATATGGGGATGGAGAGGGTGGGCCATAAGAAAGTCCCACATATCGTCTACTCTCCTGGCGTAGAACGTCTGGGCCAGTAACTGTCCCTCCCATATGTAGGACGACCTATGCTCGCCCTGTAGCAACAGTAGCTCTAGCGTGACAGGTCGGGGATGCAAAGGCGTAACCTCCATATCGGCTACTATAAATTGAACAATATTAATTACATTATTTTTCTTTTTCATTGCTTAAATATATTGCAATACCCTCAATATTATAATTTAATATGTTATTGTTACTATATTGTTAATTAGGTTGATACAGTTTTAATATTATAATTTTATATTTTATATTTTAGTTTTATTATTTTACATGCTAGTTTTATTATATCATATGTTTGTTTGTTTGTTATTCACCTGTTTTTGATTATAATAAAATTAAATAATTAATTTTCATAATTATACAGGATTTAATTATTAAATATTCATATACGGGTTCCGGACTCTATATTTGGGCCCAATAGCACTAAGGTATCTTAAATTCGTGTCTTCATGATGAGAATTTTTTTCCGATTTATCACTCAACGGGTCTGTTATTTTAAATGTTAGTTTATTGTTTATATGTTAGTTTAATATTGTATATCTGATTTTTATTAATTTATATGTTAGTTTTATTATTTTATATTTTTATTTATGACTCACTTATTTTTTACTATAATAAAATTAAATAATTAATTTTCATAACTATACATGATTTAATTATTAAATATTCATATAACAATACTTAGTCTGAAATATATTATTTTTTCTCATGTTATTTTCTTACGATTGTTGACTAGAAATGGACATAGTTTGTGTTTGAACTATCGACTTTTTTGACGTATTTTTGGGTATGAGAGATACTTAAATGATTAATTTCAATCACTACAAGGATACTATGCTAAATGAACTACATTTTACGAGGGCACTACATTACAAATAAAAATAATACATTAGGCCACAAGATACCACTACAAGGAAATAAAGTAACAATTTATCTATTTACTAGTCTTTAAGCAAATAAATAATCTATATCGGATAAAAATAACAAATAAATTTAATCACAAAACATTCATGAAAATACATATGCCACAGTAAAAAGTAACTAATTAATATTTTTTTTAACAACTAATAATAATTTCTCTATTTTTACTAATTTTTTTAGCACACTAATACTATAGTCAAGACAAAAATAACACATTAGTTAAATCGCAAAATAATTACAAAATAACATAGAGCACATTAAAAACAACTAATATACCTTTTTTATACGAGTTTTAACATAAATTAAGTCGGAATACCTCGATTTAAAGTTTTTGAAAAATTGAAAATTTAGTGATTTGGAGCCGAAACAAGCAACCCACTCCGTGAAAACACCTTAGCTAGGACGTAGGACCGAAAATCTATTTTTTTGTGGGATCGGTGGGTTTCACTCAAGCTTTTTTGGCTTAAAAATTGGGGGGGGGGGGGGGGGGGGGGGGGTTTTTAATTGGGGTGTGGGAGGTGCGTTTTCTTCTCTATGGGGAAGGGAAAAGGGACGACTTTTATATAAGTATAGCGTCCTTTATTAAGGCGTTATACTATAACGTCTTAATAAAGAGCGCTATATTTTCTCGTTCTTTTGATGTTCAAATAAATCTTTTAAAAGGGCGTTATATATAAAATATCACTATATCTTTTTTCATATATTTTAGTTTTTTGAGTTTAAATAAACCACATTTTAATTCCGGACCGTGAGTTTTAATGTTGTTTTGCTCTGTGGAATTGTTGTGGATAGGACAAAGTCAAACATCTTTCCATGCATGCATTGGATATAGATTTGCAGTACCTTGGGACTTTGTGCCCTTTAAAAGAATGAAATAAAACTTGTGGTTGGAAAAGAGAAATGAGGAAATATTAAATATTAAATATTAAATATTAAAACAGGGAAACTACTTTATTACGCACATAGGAAAGTTGGAAAAGTTTGGGGGGAAAGTACCTTTGAGATATTCCCAAATAGACGAATGACAAAAAATGGGTCCCACCATGTTAGTACTATTGTGTTATTTGGTTTGCTCCACTGCAACTTGAATGAATACATCATCTAATTAGTTGGTTGTACTAGGTTAAAAGTACTTTCTTCGTCTCAATCCCTTTGGTATTGTTTCTTTTTTGGGAAATCGTACGAGAATGTACCCAAAAAAGAATACTTTTTTTCTTGGTTAAAAAAGGAGAGTCTATTGCATTAAGTAGTAAACATACAGGGGTGGGGGTAATTACGCTACAATAAATACTCCAAAAAATTACAAATGATATATCATATTCAAAAAATATAAGTAATTTCTTTTTCAATGGATATTATTGCGATTTTTGGCGTCAATTCATTCCCAATGATAATTAATATTAATTAAAAAAATTATGCAAAACACATAACTATTTTCAATGGATATGGTTGGAATTTATTGAAAACATATAGATGAGGCAATATACAAAATTTGAGCAAGATTGAAGATGATTTAGAGTGGTTTGATATCAAAATTCGTAGTTAAAATTAAATTTAAAAGAATCTTCTGCGACACATGTATCAAACATGTAGCACGCATGTATCTCACACACAAGTATACTTGGATATACATATGATACACAGTTGATAGACATATGATACATATGTGAGACACATATGATCTTCTTCCATGTTCATCTTGTGTACTTCGAATTTGGCTGAAATTTCAGTTCAAACCACATAAAATCTCCAACAAATCATCCCAAAATTGTGATTCACACTCCTTAAAACATACCCAATCTATTCCAACAACACCCACTCGAAATAAATTCCAATTTCGAAAATCCAAAGGGTCTTTCGTAAACAGCCTCTCTACTCCATCGGGGTAGGTGTAAGGTCTGCGTACACACTACCCTCCCCAGACCCCACTTGTACGATTTTACTAGATCATTATTGTTATTGTTACTGTTATTGTTATTGTTATTGTTGTTGTCGTCGTCGTCATCGTCTTGTTGTTTTAAGTTTAAGCAAACTTCAATAGCTGTCCATGACGCTTTTAGTTTAATCCTTTGACCCAATCCAACAAATTATGTTTAAAAGTGATTTCTAAATCGAACTAAGGTGCTTGATTCCTTAAATTTCAACTTAAAGGAATTAAAATATTGTAATATTGCTGAAGTCTCAAATTTGAACTATGTTTGTGTTTTAGAAAAATAGATGTGTTACAAAATGATATTTGGGCTATTTTTTGTATTTTTTTATTTATTTATTTGCGATTATAGAACTGTAAATTGCAGTGCTTTGATATGCTGGATTTGTAATCGTACCCTATATTTGTGCTACCTTTTAACTTGTATCATATTTTTAAAAATTACTGATTTTGTAGTCAGCTGATAAAAAATCTATAATAATATGACAATTACACCCCTGACAAAAGATATAAAAACTACATCACGTATTAATCGCGTGATCTGCAACCTCATTCGTGAAAAAAGATCTCATCTCCTTCTCTCGCCAGCTTTATCAAAAAACCAGAAACTTATCCAGATTCATCTTCAGAATCACACTTGCATGAAGTTGTTTCACCTTAAAGCTAAAACTTCATGCTAATGTAGCATGAAGTTGTTTCACATTGAAGCTAAAACTTCATGCTAATCCATGCTGAAGTTATTTATCCTGCAGTCTACAGTTTTGTCATGAGTTTTATCTGAAATTTCAGTCTAAACATGCTAAAGTTATTTAGTTTCATTTGCGAAAACTTCAGACTAAACATGCTTAAGTTTTTTAGTTCATTCGCTAAAACTTCAGACTAAACATGCTTAAGTTTTTGTCTTGCAATTGTGAGCATGTGATTTTTACTCGCCGTATCGTCCTATAAAAATCCCAATAAATCAATTGATTTTATGAATATTGATGGATTTTTCAGTAATTAATTGTGAATTATCTGCATTGCTTGCATATCCATAATTCATCTTTCAAAATCATTGAAATTTTGCATTATGAAGTTATTGGTTATAATTAATTAAATGGTAGACAAATGACGAGTATTTAACATAATGTAGTTTTTAATAACTAATTACTATAAAAAAAGTAACCATTTTTTATTCGATAAATCATAGGTTTAATCAAGAATATATAATTGGTTGTTTTATTCTTAATTAATATGTAAATATATGAAAATAGGATTTTTTGAAATTAATTTCTACCCTTTTTCGATTAAGTTAGAATTTAATTAGAATAATTAAGTTAATTAATTAAGAAAAAACAAAATCGGACCTGGGCCAAGAAAGACCCATACCCAACCCCTACTGTTCTATGCACCCAGACAACCCAAGCCCAAAACCCAACCTCTTACCCGGCCTGCCCCCAACCTGACCAAACGACACCATTTGGTCTAACCGATCAAATCCTGGCCATTGATCGAAATGGATCAAACGGCCAGGAACTCATCCCCTCTAAACTATA